>JAURVB010013563.1:0-171892 GCA_033002965.1 Piper betle | reverse complement strand
CTTGTCATTCATGTAGTACCATGTTAGGATTTTGTGTATTTATTCATTCATGATGGATCGTATCTTCATCTTAAGACGCCGAGATTGGATCCACATGAGTTAGGTTTGGGTTAGCCGACCTAACCGGGGCTTGTAACATGCCGGTTCGGTTCACGAGCGTGAACCGGATTTGGGGTGTTACATCAGGTCTCATTGGTGGGGGAGAGCTGTTACAGTCTTAAGTTCGAGGATAGGCCGGGAGCAAGCTAGGGTTTGGCGGTTATTCCTAGTTGTCCCGTGTCCGAGATGGGTAGCAGGGGTTGCCCGAGTGGTGGAAACAACCTACCATGCTAATCCGGGTTATAGGTGTATGTATGATCGAGCATTGGTGCGTGGAGCATGTTGGGCTGCTGAGCAGGATGCTGGAACCTGATGTGCGTGTAGCGGTAATATGATTGGTACTTGGTTCCGAGCATGTCATTGCAAGGAAACCTCAAGATGGCGAGCGTTCTGACATTTGGAGAGAGCATGGTGTGGTGACCGAACACCAGCATGGCGTTAAACGTAGTGGTTAGATTATCAGCGGAGCAAGGTTGCTATCAATCGAGCGTACTGATAAGCTGTGCCGAGCTGTGCCGAGCAGTGCCGAGCCATACATGAGCAAGCTGTGCTGATCAATGCCAAGAGTTGGCGTAAGTAGCGAGCGGCAGCGTATAGCGAGCGATGGCAGGAAGCACTGGGCGTACCGATTCAAATAATGGTACGTGGGCAAGAGCGGTCAAGGGTGACCGAGTGAAATACTGGCACTGGCACTGGGGTATTTGTCTGAGGTTGATGCGCGATATGGAGGTTTAGCATTATGGGATTCTGCCGGTACTTGTAGCGATACAAGTGCTAGACTTGCTGAGAGGTGCAGTGTGGGTTGGGGTCGAACCAGGTGGGTTCGACCATGTAGCATGTAAGTGCCAAGGATTTGCTTGATCAAGAGAATACCGATAAGGATGTTGATGGTGTATCATTATCCCTATCCAGCAGGATGGAGATATGCAGAATATTTGGTCATCAAGATATGGGAAGATCTGGTTTGAGATTTATCTGAATTGACGAACCTGGACTCGATATCAGACAAATTCAAGATTCGAGATCAGGTCTGCATATGGTTGGAGAATAACACAAATATCTCTACATATAAATTAGGGTTTGTGCATAGAAGAAAAGAAGAAGGACGGCTGGAATTATTCTGGAGCAAGGTCGTGTCTTTCTTGTGGAGTGGAGAGAAACCTTATCGAGCAAGGGAGTGGCATGAAGAACTGCAGGCCAGTTCGAGGAATTGGTTCTTCACCGTGGACTACTGCATTGGTTGGTCGAGTTTGCCTTGGATTGAGGTACGGCTTTGGTTCTTCTACAACCTGTTTGTAATTAATGGTTGAGGGTTTTTGCATGTAAACAAGTTGGTTGTGGGCGACAACTTGGGGTTGTGATTGTGAAGACTTCTTGTGAGTAGGGTGCTCTAGTTCTCGTTTCTCTTTAGGGGAAGAGTCAAGTACCGTGGGGTTTGCAAGTCCATGGTGTCAAGTGATCTGGGTAGAAGACTGCTTGTTCCTTGTTCTGATTAATAGATTCAAGGTTGGGATAGGGGTCCCATAATTTGTGGTATCGGTGTCTAATTTTATCGTACCGGCAGCGTGTTCATTGATTCCGGGACTTGCTGCAATATCGACCAGGGGGATCGGTATTTGGATTGACATTGGGTGATCGATTAGAGTCACTGTATACTACATACTTGGTGGAGTTTATATTACTTGCGGGTGGATTGGTTGTGAATTACTCACCAGTAACCGATTAGCAATACCGGGAGCTGGGCAGTTGAGTGCCGGTAATTGTGATTGGTGTAAGCTATATTTGCAAGAACGAGTGGGAAGCCTTGTGCCGCTATTCTGAGTGGTAATCTGCTGTGTCGCTATTTGTGGCGGCATTATCTAGGCAAAGGGGATTGCTTCGTGCCACTGTTTGGAGCATTAGCTACGTGCTGCTAGGCGTAGCGGCAGCGTGCAGCATTTGTGCTGCTACTCATGTAGCAGTGTTCTGTTGTGGTACTCGGGTTGAAGGCTGGTGTTTTGGGTGCGAAACACGCCTAGCGGTGTGCTGTTGGGCAAAAAATTTTGGTCCATAGTGTGCGCCCGTGACAGCCGGCTCAATGATAATTCTTAGGGTACTTTCTTTTTCTGGTTTTTGCTAGAAGCCAATGTTGTCGAACGGAAGTGGCTAGTGATCATCAAGACTCAAAAGAAAGCAAGTTGGGTCAATCCTATCATCAAATGTTAGGACTTCGGGATTGTTTGTGAAAGCCGTTATCTCTCAACTTCTTGATCTTCTCAGGTGTGTGTCCTAATTGATATTATAATTTTATTTCTCAGGTTGGGATCGGCAACCTAGGTGATGAGGAAGATGATCATGGTGGCGATTGTTTGACTGGCCAGAAACGGCCAATAACGGGACGGAATTGCCACCGAGTGCGGTGGCATTGACGGCGGCGATCATGGCCACGATGGTAGTCATGAGTGGTCTGATAATGTAAATCTCGGTGAGGAGTTGTGTGGGCAATCAGATTGGCCATAGGTGGCTCGCTGGCATATCAAAATGGCTCAAATGACGGTGATGGCGACAGAAACCTACTTTAAAAATATTGTCACTGATGGCGACTGCGGCCGTGCTGGTGCCAGAGCTAGGAAAGGATCAAAAGTTTGTCGTGAGGCAGTCATGGGGGTGCCTGTTCGGCGGCTAGTGGAGGGCTGAAGACTCACTAGTGGCGGCTAGGGGTGTAAAACTCCAAAAATGAGAGAAAGATCTCTAAAAATCTATGGGTGAAAGCAAGGGTTGAAGTGGACAGCTCTCATCATGTCACGTGGTACGATTTAAATGTCAGACAACTCATGGCATAGTGGGGCCCACATATTGATATATACAATATATATATATATATATGGAAAGCTCAAACTGTCCAAAGTCCAAACTGACTTGATGTAAAGTATAGGCAGAATTGAGGCAAGAAGGATAAATGAGCCTCGAAACCCTAAATTAAATCAAGTGAAAACCTGTCACTCAATCAAGCTGAGCCGATAGGGGCAATCCGATTGTCTGAAATACCAAGATGTATGTAAATTAGATATCCTAAAATTCCCACATAGATATTAAACGTTGCAACGACCTAAATCTTGGCCTACAAACCTTGCTAACATATAAAAATCATTTGGATACCTTGTATATACAATGATAATTCATGCTCTATTGTAGCTGAATTAAAGCTATGATCTACATGTCAGCAATATTCAATTGCCATAACATACTCATACGGCCATCTTGGCCTCATACACAGTCTAAAAACTGGTCTTACTCGAACTCGCTCAAATTGGCACGAGACTGGCCGAACTAGGAAAAACTACAAGCAGATAAAATCCTAACCAGAAGCTGGATTTTATAAGAACCATTAAATTATTTATTTTTCTCGTGATCTATGTAATGAAATTTCATGATTTCAATGAATTATCCATGATTTCAAATAGTTCCACACATATGCAGAAATGAAATTTCGGTGAGTTTGTTTCCAAGAAAGAACATGCTAATTGATAATTAGAGAAAACATGCTAATTGATAATTAGTGACCCAAATGGACAAAAGAAATTGATCATTAGAATCCTTAAACCTGTATGCCTGTTCATTATCCATGATTTCGTGTAATTTCACACATATACAAAAATGAAATTTTGACGATTTTTGGTTAATACAGTATGATAAAAGTTGTAAGTTGTGCACTGGAGGGAGTTATTGTCTAGGGTTGGCCTCTATGGTAGAATTAGTCAGGGAGGCCAGAGAGACAAGTTTACGAGTTTATTTCTAAGATAAAACATGCTATTTAATAATTATTGGCGTGGTTGGATGAAAGAAATAGATCACAGAGCGCATAAGACCGTTTACTTGTTTATTATCCATGATTCCGTATAATTTGGCATATATACTCAAACAAACTTTTGACGAGTTTGTTTCCAAGATAAAATGGCTAATTAATAATTATCGACATGGGTGGACCAAAAAAATTAAGACAACCAAATCTCACTGCATGCTAGGGCTAGGTTATTTATAAAAACCAAATCTTTGAAGGAGGAAGAGATTTCAACCATACCATGCAATCCACTTCCAATATTAACCTCTGGACAAAAAATTGCTGCAAAGATGAAAATTGCAGCTGAGTGCGGTGTCATTAATGGAGGCGATCGCGGCCACGGTGGTGGTCATGGGTGGTCTAATAATGAAGATCTCGGCAAAGAGAAGCTACGTGGGTAGCCAGATTGGCTATAGGTGGTTCGTCGGTGTCGGAAAATGACTTGAATGATGGCAACGGTGGCAAAAACCTACTTTAAAAATGCCGTTACCAATAGCAAGTGTGGCAGTGCCGGTGCCGGAGCTAGGAATAGATCGAAAGTCTGTCACAAGGCAGTCATGGGGTTGCATGTTCTATGGCCAATGGAGGGCCAGAAACTCACTAGTGGCGAGCCGAATCGAAACTGCCCAAAGTCCAAACTGACTTGAGACGTAAAAGTAACTCTATTGGCTAGAATTGAAACAAGAAGGCTAAATGGGAATCATGTGAAAATTTGCGACTCAATCAAGTTGAGCCCACAGGGGCAATCCGATTGTCTGAAATACCTAAGATGTATGTAAATGAGATATCTTAAAAATCCGAAACGGATAGTAAATGTTGCAACAGCCTAAATCTTAGCCTAAAAACCTTTGCTAACCTATACAAATCATTTGTGTACCTCACGTATACAATGATAACTCATGCTCTGTTGTAGCTTAACTGAAGCTATTATTTACATCTCGGGAATACTCAGCCACTATAACATCCCCATACAACCATCTCAGACCTATACTCATAGTCTGAAAATTAGTATGGCTCGAAGTCAGTCAAAACGACTCAATACTAGCCCGAACCAGGCAAAACTACAAGCTCATAAAATTTTATCCCTAAGATGGATTTATAAGAACGGTTAAATTATTTACTTTTCTCATAATCTATGTAATGTGCGGATAACGTACTAGTTTATCCATGATTTCAAATAGTTCCACACATGCTGAAATGAAATTCTGGGGAGTTTGTTTCCAAGAGAAAACATGCTAATTGATAATTAAAGAAAACGTGCTAATTGATAATTAGTGACACGAATGAACGAAAGAAATTGATCATTTGAATCCTTAAACATGTATGCCTGTTTATTATCCATGATTTTGTGTAAGTTCGCACATACAAAAATGAAATTTTCATGATCTTTGGTGAGTACAATACGATGAAAGTTGTAAGTTGTGCATTAGGGGGAGTTATTGTTTATGGTTGGCCTCTTTGGTAGAATTAGTCAGGGAGGCCAGAGAGACTAGTTTACAAGTTTATTTCTAAGATAAAACATGCTAATTAATAATTATTAGCGTGGTTGGACGAAAAAAATAGATCACAGAGCACTTAAGCCCGTTTACCTGTTTGTTATCCATGATTCTGAATAATTTGGCGTCTATACTCAAACAAAATTTTTGAGAGTTTGTTTTCAAGATAAAATGGCTAATTAATAATTATCGACTTGGGAGGACCAAAAAAATTAAGACGACCAAATCTAACCGCATGCTGGGGCTAGGTTATTTATAAAAATATTTTTTAATAAAAAATTAATTACGAGTGCAATTTTGTCATTATAATATTTTTTTTCTTTTTTGGTATTTATATTAGATTTTCCCACCATTTAATAATATCAAAAGCTCTTCCCTTTCTTGATAAAAAAACTCTAATATATTGCAAACTACTTGTTTCAAAAAGTGGCGCCGTTTGGGAGTGACGGTTAAATATAAAAAGGAATGGCGGGATTTATGAGGACCCAAATAGACTGTCTCCGAGAAAATTTCATGGCGATTCTCTCCCATCAAAATTCAAAAATTTTTTTGTTTCTTTTGGTGAGTACATTTCATGCCATTGAAGCTTCCTCTTCATGCATTGAAAGGCTTTTGGTATTTTACTTATTATTATTTCATTGGATGGGCTGATATAGAGGTTAATTAATTGATGGCATTCTGAAAATTGACAGAAAAAGCCAGCATCTTCAAATCCTTCTTTGAAGGAGGAAGAGACTTCGACCATACCGTGCAATCCACTTCCACTATTAACCTCCGGACCAACAATTGCTGCAAAGATGAAGAATTAAGATACCATGAAAAGAGACGAGCATCAAATTTTAATTGACTTCAAAGCCGCAAAAAAAACATAGGCGAATCAGTCTTAGTAATATCCAAAAATGTGTTCTTGGCTGCTAAAAAAAATGATAGTCAATATGAATTTGATAATGATAATTGATAAATTAAATTACGAAAAAAAGGTTTTATGACAAACAATTTGATAGGGATAGAAATCAGATCTGGAAGTTCTGTTTTCAACAATTTGATAGGCTCAGGCGGTTTTTGTCTTACCCATTTCCCAGAATATACGAAGAAGATATATATATATGTATGTACCAGGAGAAGCCGCCTCATGAGGCGGCAAAGTTTATAGAAAGGAAAGTAATGGGAGCTCTTATACGGAGCTATATATATATATATACAATGTTCCCATATTCATGCACCCTCACATTGCTCTTCCCTCCCGTCTCTGACAATGCTCTTGCCCGGTTCATGGAGCGGTGGAAGACGAAGATGAAGGTATATATATTTGTTGCTTCTAATCCTTTTTCATATTTTTCTTTCTTTGATGAGTTTAATTGATGATCAAGGTGTTGAAGGATTGAAGATTCTTGATTAGAAGCATAGATTCAATTCTTTGTTTTGATATTCTCCTTAATTTTCACAGGGCCTTTCGATAAAATTTGCAAAATGGACGGCGAGAAGATTGCATACGTACATATATGCATGGATTGGATGGACAACTTCTCAATCAATACAAGGTGAGTTTCCAAATACATGATGCAATTGTTGCCGGCAACAAATTAGTAATTTTTCTCATACGTATATATGATTTCTTAAACATTTAATATATATATATATATATATATATATATATATATTGTACTTGGAATTTGTTTTTAAATCATATACCTGTCCTCTGCTCATGTTTTGGTGCTTGCCCATGTTCTTCGTATTATATATATCATTCTTATTTTCTTAATTAAACGCCATATTGATTTTGGTATGTAGAAAGGGAACTTTTGGGAACTATGACAATTTTAAAAGGCGAGGTCTGTTCTCTCAACCTAATACACATTTCTGATTTGTAGAGTGGACGGCGCCCATCCATGCACGTCGGGTGTGGACGGCGAGAGACGACTACGTATGGATTTGTCTACTCATGCATGCACACCGTCTACTCTATTTTCTTTCTTTTTTGGTGAGTATATATGTCCATCTATATGGTTTTTCATGGAGTTTAACCTTCTAATGGAGCTTAGATCTCTAATTGTTTGTTGTCGCACACATTCAAAAGAGCCACATTTAGCTCCGCCCGAAGAGCGACGCCGGTAGAGACGTCGTGTGTCCTTACTGTCGATCATCTTGGGAATCGACGGTGTCTCCATCGGCATCACTCGCTCTCGGGATGAGCTAAAATTTTTTCTATTCAAAACTATTAATTTTTTGTGTTAATCTACATCTTGCAGGGCTTTGCAGCAAGTCTTTGAAATAATTGTTGTTTTGTTATAAGTTGAAATTATACCCGGGCATTGGGCTGCATAATAAAATTCTATTCATCAGCCTTAGCCTCGGTTTATTACTAATTTAGAGTTTATCCCACGGCCATCTAGGCTTGGAACTGTGAATTATTATTGGGTTCAGCCGTATTAATTTTAAAAATTAATTTGAAAGACTCGAATGAAACCGAAGCGGGTAGTGATCATCAAGACTCGAATGAAAACAAGTTGGGTCGATCCTATCATCAAAAATTAGGACTTCGGGATTGTTTGTGAAAGCCGTTATCTCTCAGCTTCTTGATCTTCTCAGGTGTGTGTCCTAATTGATATTATGATTTAATTTCTTAGAGACTTGTTTATATGTATAGTTAATTAGTTCACATTCCTGATTACATGTTTTTGCAAATTAATTAATATGGGCAAGTCTTTAAACATAAAATCAATTCCTTACAATGGTTATGATTCATTTTATTTAATTTGTTTCCTGATTATTCAATTATGATCAATCATAAGTTACTGCTTATACAGATTGGAGCTCCAAGTACGTGCATGGACAATGAAGTGACGACGATTGTTGAACATTTTTGCATGGATCCGGATTATGCATGGAGGAAGTAAATAAGATCGACCGAGTCCAACCGTCCAAAGCCATGCCACCTGCTTGCCAAATCTGATCTTCATTTTATTGTTTTGATCAACAAACTTCTAGTATATATCCGGGGACATTGTAATTACTATGTAATATCACTGGGTTCAGCTGCATAATAAAAATTAATTTGTAATTTTTGTGATCAGTTGGCCCAGTCTTATGGAAGTATTTTTTATTTTTTTATTTTTTTTATTTTTATTTTTCAGGGTAAGGCTACTATCTATGTCCCCCCTGATGACATTGTAAAATATTTTTTGATTGATTAATAAACAGGTAGGGGTCAATGCCAAACCCCCGCCCATACAAGGCGGATTTCCCCCAAAATAATAATTAAAAGCTATATTTTTTGTGACGAGTCATTATTTGATTTACTACAGATGAAAATTTTTAACAAATAATGTATCTTTAATTTTGCATTGTAGGTACGTCAAATAAATAAAATGACATCATAGGTTTACATGATCAACATTTTAAACCTTCATTAGAATTTTAATATTGTTATGATAATTTTTTTATATTTTATATGGAGATTATAATTTAATATAGTTGTACCCAATTCTCCTGATTTTTTTGTTTGAGGTGAAAGCTTGTAAAGTGTAAGTTTAACAAAAATAATTAATTAATCTAAATCATAGTTTAAAAACTCAAAACTCGGACTCGATTCGACATAGTATAAAGTAGAGTTGTCTCGGAAGAGTGGAGTTGACTCGGGTTGACTCCAAGGTGACTAGGAGTCATTCATATTTTTTTAATAATGTAAATAAAAATTATATGAAATTAGTATATTCTACTCTTTTAATAATTGAAACTGATAAATATATTATTTATATTACTTTAAAATATTATTTTAGCTATTTTAAATCAAATAATAATATGTTTCATAATCTTTTATAACATCACACAAGGAGTCAATTATTCAATTGGCGAGCATGGAGTCATCCATGGAATTAACGCGGGTAGCCACAAATTCAATTGGCGAGCATGGAGTCATCCATGGAATTAACGCGGGTAGCCACAAAATCAAGTTGGCTCAGGGAGATTTTCATGATAAAAAAGAATTTTAAAATTGTAATGATTTTGAATTAATCAAAACAAAAATGCTAGGATTCATGTAACAGGAGAAAGATTTCCCCTGAGCCTCCAGTGAGTTCCAGACAGAGTTAGAAAAGATCAAATCTTTAATAGGATTTAGTTCCTAGTGTAAGGTTGGACCTCCATTCTAGATAGGGGTGTGAATGGACGTTGGACAAGTTGTTGTCCGCGTTTATCTAAAATTTTGTTGAACAAAATTTGTTTGACTGAGTTATTGTCCAAGTTGCCGTCCGGCCCAGACAATGTCTGTAGACAACCCGAAATCAAAATCTTACCTAACGATCGAGATAGAGAGCCGTCGTCTCCACTGCCGCCACCCTCCGCTGCCAGGCGCCACCTTGATCGCATCTTCGTAGGCGGATGCACAGATTTTATCTTTTCCATCTTCTCTTTCTTTTTTGAGGATTTGTGTTGTGCTATTTGGGTTTTAAAGGTCACAGCTGTGAAACATTGAGATTTGACGATGCAATCTGCAAAAAGATTGAGACTTTTGAGTATATGGTATTGTGCCCCAGATCTGTTTTAAAATTATAACTCGTTGGATCTGTTTTTAAATTTTTAACTGGTTAGAACGGTTCTGGGTAATTATTCGTTATGAGTTTAGGTGCATTATAACTAGTATTGTGCGCCGCCTGCAGTGTTGATTGTTTGTTATCGGTGATTCGACGACGAATGCCAGAGAGCTTTGAGAGGGACTTGATTGTCTCCATCGCCTCCAGCCGGTGTTCGACCACAATTTTCGGTTGCGATCATCTACGGCAAGCTGATCTACAACAGCATTTACTTCTTCATGGATTTTGAATTTGATGAAGTTGAATGTGCACGTCGATCGGAAGTGGAATGATATGCTGACCAAGATCAATTCGGGCTGTCTTCGTTTCATCTGCATATGACATCCCTACTAGTGTTCACACATTGTGTTGGATGACATTCCTAACAATGGATTAGTTTGTTCTTCAAATATCCTATATTTGCAGCTGTTTTCTTTTAAACATCCTAATTTTGTTGAATGTCGACAACATAAATAAAATGAAGTTGTGTCATGTGAATGATCCCCGTTCAGCTAAATGTATTGATGAAAATTGAAAATTGTAAAAAAGTATTGAATATTGTTAAAGTTGAAAGTCTGATGTACCTGGGAATGCATGGCCGAGTATATTATTAGTAAACTTTGTGAGTGACAAATTAATAAAAAGTTTTTACGGTTACATTTAACAATGTAAGTGCAAATATTAATTTTATGTATAAATTTAATTAACTTTATTTTATATTATGTATTAAAATTTCCTTAGAATATTATATTCGCCTTACAAATGTTAAAAGTATTATGTTATTGATATAAATATCGGATACTCGGTTGCTCGTTTAGTCGGATAAAAAATATCTATTTTTAATTTATTTTAATTTGGTCAAATTTAGTTGATCAAAGTCGGTCGGATATGCTTCGGACTCAGTAATTCAGACGTCTACACCCAACACGAAGTTTAATCAATTCTAAAATGTAAATAAAATTAAGAGGGCCAGTGTGAAGTATGAATGGTTACTACTTAGATAAGGGTTACAAATTGTAATTATAATTAAATGATCAGTTAAATAATGTCCAACTCTAACAAAAAATGGTGTCGTGGTGTAGTTGGTTGTCACGTCAGTCAAACACAATGGAGGTTTCCATTTTCATATCAGTTTTTTTAAAAAAAATTGTTGGTACATAAAACTATAGTTTATGGTTAAATTGTTTCATGCAAAATGACAAATTGTAAAGGGTAAGACTTTTACAGTATAAATTTTATTTTTGGGCAAAACATGAGTACATATTTAAATATTTATTATTTAAAATTATAAACCTTGTTGGCTTGCATTTTCTTTCTAAACAAATTGGGGCCTTCGCATGGAGGGCAAAAAAACAAACAAACTTGCGCTCTTTAAAAGCTTGTAAATACAAAAAAATGCTTAAAGGTGAATTAGTGAAGTTTATCCCATCACTGGAGCTTCGTTGGCAGAAGCAGCAGCCAAGCTTCTTCAATCAATGGAGCTCCATCGGCAACTCTCATTTCTAATTACCGGTATCTATGTATGAACAGGCAATGCTAACGACGGATCCTGAACTTGGTGTTAGGGAGGATGCCATCGAAATGCCCGTCGAGGATATCGCCAAGAAACTCGAAGGGACGAATAAAAACAGGGGGTGATCCAAGGAAGGAGAGGGATCAGAATATCAAGGACTTTCAACCAGTGAAAAAGATAAGTGACTTGGAGCAATTCAGACTGTAAACTCAAATGAAAAAGATATCACTCTAGCAAATACTAGTTCATGATTTTGGAAATTTTTTGTATGTGGTAAATCATCAACAGTTCTACTTCTCTTTACCCCCCAATTCAAAGATATCAAACATGAGCTGGATGCTATACACATGCTAGAAGGTTGAAAGAGTTTCCCTGTATAAAGAGCACATTACATGATAAACAGCAACTACAAAGGATAAATATATAAAAGTAAGCTGAGGGTTTCTTTAATTTGCAAAGGTATTGTATAGAAGTTAGTGATTTTGATTGGAAATAGACGTTACAGCTCTCTTTTACCTGAGCGATCCTCAGCTTTGGAAAGAGCCAGTAAGAGCAAGAATGATGGTGTTCTCCATTGGCTTCGCGACGAACATGTAAGGTATGTAGTCATAGTTGTGCATAATTTTCAACTCATTGAATCATCATGAACAACTGAATTAGATTAAAAAATGATTTTCCAAAATCAGAAGCTCTAGTTTAATTCGATCTTTAGTTTCACACCATCATCTTGCCCAACTGCTAATGTCAAGGCAATTATTTTTTCGTCCATGATCAATATCTTTGAAGACAGGTATATCTTCATTTCTCACTCAAAAACAATCATATCATCTAACCTTAACTACTGATTTGAGAAGGCCAAGCTAATAAAAACTAATTCACAACATGGAGTATCCCATTCATACCCTCATCCACATATATTGATACTAATATTAGACACAAATTTGCATATAACCTAAAAAGATTCAATGTGATATTTCTTCAGATCATAATACCGTAGTTTCTGCACTCTCGTTTAAAGTGGGCAGGAGAAGTGCACTCTCTATGTCTTGACCTTTATACAGGGCAGAGAAGAATTATAACTACTCCAACTGAAGTTAATTAGAGGCAAAATGGAAAAGGACAGAAAACTATGAACGTTCACTCCAGTTCATGTCATCTATAAGGGTACTTTTGACAAATCAGGTCATATGAGACGGTATGAGCAGTATTTTCATGAGTCTACCTCAATGAAAAGGCTTGCCTGAGGATGCAAACCAGCTTCTTTCAGTAAAAGGTTGAGTTTATCAGGTCCGTACGTTACTCGAGGGAAGTTTGACACTAGGCTATAGTTTTCGGCCTGCAAACAGTCCAGAGAATCAACAAAGTCGTATATGGATTGGATGGTAGATGCGCTATGAAACCTTCTTTCCTTGCGCTCTCCAGTTGGAAACCGGACAAGAACCTAGAAATGCGGTACATAAGCAACAGGTTATTCTCAAGAAAAATGACTAACAAAATTTTTATCAGAAACCGAATAGAGAATACATTCGACAGCACACATATACATCCATCCCCTGATTTCTAGCTAGCACATCAATATCCACGACATCATTGCAAGTTTTTGAAAAATGCAACTAAAATGCATAGGAATTATAACTTATCAACAGCCAAATGCAGAGTGTTGAAATAGATCCAAGTTTTGCCATGAAAAAAAATCCAATGATTTAGATAACAAGTTCGACAACCTCCATTTGTTTCCAACAAAAATACCGTACGAGGAAAACATGACATTTCATGGTATACAGCTGTGCCGTTCCAGCAAGATTTCTTAGAAAAAGCCATGACAGACAAGCTGCTAACCATCAAGCACAAGATCCTCCCAAAGTTAAACACACATATTCAAATGGTCAATGGTTCAAACAGGAAATCATAAGGAATAGCAAATTCATGGTGTATAAACATCATAAATAAATACAATGCAATCTGTTTAAATTTTTCATGAATAGACAGAGATATTCATCGTTTACCCACCCAAAATGTTACATATTTCTAAATCTATACAGTCATTTTCTTTATTATATTCCTTTACTGCAGATGAAAGCAAAGTCTAACATTTGGCAAGTGCATTTTGATCATAAAAAAATTGCAAAGAAAAGTTTCCAATTTGTCAAAACCATAAAAAAAGAGACAAATTAAATAGAATGGTATCCCTGAATGCAAGTCTATGCAAGCATGAAAGACAAATATATTAGCATTCAACATAAAAATGGGGGAAAAAGGGAGAAAATAGCTAGGTCAGGAACATTACTTGAGCAACATTTGGTCCTTTTTCAGGTTCAACACCTAGATACATAGCCTTCTCCTGCCGTCTTCTTGCCAACGCAGCTACCTTTTCAGCAGCTTCATGGACAGCCCTATCTCGAGCTTCTTCTTCCTCCTTTATTTTTCTCTCAGCTTCTTGCTCCAATCTTTCTTGCTCTTCTATTATCTGTCGCTCCCTAGCCTGTCAGGTCAAAGAACAAGTAGGTGTAACTACCACTATAATCAAATAATAAGGTAATGTCACCGCAGCAGTTCTCAATTATAAGAACTTGTTTTGCTGAACATTCAAGCTTGCATATTCTAAGAAAATGTTCAAACCTACATAAGGAAAAGAAAATATTTGAACGGAAAAACACCTGATCAGCTTCAAGTGCTGCTCGGTAAGCAGCATCTTGCTCCTCTCTCAACCGCATGTTGTTTCTTCTTTCTTCTGCCTCAAGTCTCTCAGCAATAAGAGAAGGAGCACTGTCTTCTAGTACTCTCTGAAAAATTGCAAGCATCTCGTCTGGTGTCTTTGGTCCCTCAACCTGTGATACAATTTTAAAATGCCTAAGATAAAAAAGCATGCAAACTTATCATAGAAGTTACATAGAGACACTTCAAATAACAAGACAAATCGCAAACTTATCATAGAAGTTACATAAAGACACTTCCAATAACAAGACAAATCGCAAACTTATCATAGAAGTTACATAAAGACACTTCCAATAACAATAAAAATGGAGCTTCTCGATTGCCATTAACATAAAAACTGCTTATTTAAGTGGCGGTATTGAACAACTTCTATCAACATCGATGTAAACCTTCTGACAAAAACGCACACACACTCGGTGCACCTACCTCATTAATGTCTAAAAATATGAAATCATACACTAATCACAATTTCACACCGGTTAAGTACATTTGACAGAATCAATTGACTGACATTTGCTTTTCCTGGCATCAATAAGCTATTCTTAACTTACTCAGTGACATCATCTGAACTAGCTTCCATCTTCAGTGCCATCACGCTTTTTCAGTTAGAATAACTCAATATCAAGTATGTAATATCAGTGATTTTCTGCTACAAGGACCATGTGCAAAAATGTCCTTCCTGATGCAACCCTCCAAATGGCGGACAATCAGGTGAAACCTCGACCATGATGAGATCAAGGTTGACAATATCAAATTTCGGTTTCGTTTTGGGCATCCAATTGGCCTATCTCGGACCACAATTTTTGTAAGCTGCTTATAAATACATTATTATAAGATAAGAATGATTGTTCTATAGCTTATAAGATACTTTTCAGAAGAAAAACACCAAACACATTAAAAGGTAAACTTGGACAACACTTACTAAGTGTAAATAATTAATTTCAGTAAAATTGACATGCTAGTAAATAATTAAGGAGGAAATCAAAGTTGCAAGGAAAATAAATAGGTGCAAACATGGTGGGCTAACATGTGCAAATAGGTTAAAAACAACTAATTCAACATGGGTTCATGGGTTTGAACCCCAAACAAAAAGGAAGTGACTCATACCAACGGAAAAACCATTCTTGAGCATTCGTCAATGACGAGCGGCGAGCAGATGCAGGGGCGACAAGCAGGCAACAGCGAAACGGCGACGCTTAGGTGCAATCCATCCTCCTTCACTTTATAACTTCCTTAACCTCTAAATTTCCAACATTCTCTCCTTCTCTCTATAATAAAAATGAAAAGAAGTCTCCCAATGATTCATTTTCACTTTCTCAGGCAACTAAAAATTCATCATTCACTCTTTCATGGCTTTTTTCCTGAAAAGCTAAGTACATCTCATATTCTTCACTGTGCATGAAATATATTTCCCGATCTTTCCTGCACAGATTCACCACTTTCCGGCCATCGACAATCTATGGCGGCAATTTTGCTGGATCCTAGCGATAATATCCAAAATTTTGCCAGAGAATTTCGTTTGGGTAAGCTAGGTCATGGGTAGAATTAAGCTAAACCATCAAAGAAAAAAGTATCCAACTTACATACACTAACCATCATACGCATTTCCAATAACATTTCACATGGCAGACACAAAGACACAATCATAACCTTGCGAAGCGACTTTCCAGTATAGTATGCTTTTCCATAGAAGAATGTCACTTAAAAAGCTGGTCTCAATAATTTCTACCATTCCACATTGTAGGAAACATCAGAATTGGTAATTACTATCCCAACCATAGCCAAAACTAAGCCAAACTACCAACCAAAATTAACAAGCTTTCATACACAGTGAATGTCAGTAATTTCCATCATTCCAAATAGCAAAACTCTTAAAGCATAGCGATTACTACTCCAAACAAACAAAACTAACAAACTTGCATAAATATGATCATAAAACAGCATTTCAAGCCATCACAGTCACCTGGTAAAGAAGAGAAATCCGGTTATTCGGCGTCGCCATTACCAAGGCGCAGAACGGGAACCTCGACGCCTTCAAGCTATTGCTCATCTTGAACCCTTCGCTAGACCGAATGTTCCCACCCCAGCACACAAAATTCTCGCTCAGAAACGCCGCGACGGCCTCCGAGCACAGGGTCTCCCGGCAGAACCACGGCGTATCTGGGTGCTCCGGCGAGTGGAGATACACAAACAGCAGCTTGAACTCCCTCCTCGACCTCTGCAACGAGTCCATGAACCCGTCCGCCACAAACCCCGGCCGCGCCGCCGCCGCCCCGAACTCCCTCTCGAACAGCGCCGCGAACTCATTTGCCTCCCTCGCCGCCGGCGACACCCGCACAAGCGGCGACGACGAGCCGGGGTCGCCGTCCGCCCCGCCGGATCGCCACCCGAGCAGCCCGAGAGAGTGACTCAAGATCCTCTCCGGCCACCCAAAACCCCAGCCCCACCGCGCCGGAAACGACGGAGATCGGCAGCGTCACCACCCTCCACACCAGCCCCGGACCCGCCGCGCCGCCGCGGGCGTCGGTGCGTCCTCCTCGCGCTCCTCCGCCGCCCCGGCCCGGTCGTCGGATCCGGAATTTGCGGAGTCAGCGGGATCGGCGGTGAAGGCGGAGACGGCGACGTCGAGGTCCCAGGCGTGGCAGCGAGGATCTCGGCGCAGAGGTCGCGGTCTCCGAGGCCGGTGACGGCCTGGAAGTAGGCGATCTGGCCGTCGGAGCCGGCGGGGTAGCCCTCCATGTTCTCCGCCACCACCGCAAGCTCCGGGCGACCGTCCGGAGGCTTCGAGCGGTGGAGATTTCGGATCGCCGGTGATCGCGGCAGATCCCGGCGTAAGAATGGCCGGAAAACGGAGTGCCGGCGGCCGGGCCGGGTCGGGGAGGGGAAGGTAGGAGGGAGCGAAGATGGTGGGGTTCGGTGAGCGTTGAACGAAGGCGATGAGGGGTATAATCGTCATTTAAAATATCTAGTTATCAAAGAAATTTACTGATCTACCCTTGCAGACAAATGATATAATATAATTGACTAATGATGAGAATAATTATGTCTTAAGTACTTTAGTTAGGGGTTATTTTTGTGACAAACAATAAAAAACAAACTTTAATTCCCATAACTACCACAAATTATTAGAAATTAAAATTTTTTTATCATCGGAAAAACTTTATAGGTTCCAATTTTTCCGGTTAGGTATTACAAGTTGGTTTCATGATATATACTTATATATATATAACTCTTTAATTTAAACCATTAGATAAAAAATTAACGGTCATGATATAAATTTTAGAAAAAAATATAATAAAATACTTGTCAAAATTTATAAGTTTCAAAATTTTCTTTATTTAGTTATTTGACTTAAAAATTTTGGAGTAGTTATTAGCATGAATAAAAATTACGGAACTGAATCTTTAATATCTAATCACTTATTTTTTTATTTAAGGGATGAAATTGCCCATAAGCTCTTAGCTAAAAAAAATGTCAAGAACACAACAACGTAAATGCAGCAATCCATGTCTAAATATAAAATGTAACAATTTATCTCCTTGAATGTGATATACTTGTCCATGTCAATTAGCATTTACTATAATAACTTTACATTTAATAAGAAATATATTAGGTGATTTACTTAAATGTGTGAATGCCAAGGGTCTGTCTTCTTTACAACGTATGGGTGATTTACAATGCCCGTGACACGGGTAACACAGGTTTTGGACGGTTTTAGATGGTTCTTCGTGTATCGGTATATCCTTCTGGTAAGTTATTTTTGTATAAGGAGGGTTTCATGGTATTAGAAGAGAGTTTTTTCTAAGTTGAGAGAGAGAAAGTATTTTATTCGAAGGTGCAATTTATAAACTTTCTTCATAATGAATTTTCTCTCTATAAATTTTTACCCTTGAGTTTGGTGATTTTACACGTTAATTAAGGTGTCTTTGTTCTTAATATTTTGTTTCTTTAATTATTTATTGGCAATTATCTTATCATACACTTCCACATATGCAATCTACTCTAACAATTAGTATCACAGCATTGGTTGATAGGATTCGGTGCAAAAAAGGTTGAAAGTATTCTTTTATATCTCTTTTATGGATGTGGTTAGTCAAGGGTGGGTCATCTTTGAAACTTGATGTTAAGAAGTTTAACGGGAATCAAGAAAAGGTAAATGATATTCTTATTAATCAAGGTCTCATGGGTATTATTCGTGAGGGTAAAAACCTCATGATATGTTTGTTAAAGATTGATTAATTTAGAAGAGAGGGCATTGGATGCCATTACATACATCTCTCTAATGAAATTTATTGCAGTATTTTGCATATAAAATCTCCATTTGCTTTATGGATAAAATTAGAGAGCACATATATGACAAAATCTTTCACTAACAAGGCCTATCTTAAGAGACACTTATATTACTTGAAAATAAGTGACTCTCATTCTTTGCAATCTCATTTGCATAAGTTTAACAAATTGTGTAATGATTTATTGTGCAGTGATGAGAAGATTGCAATGGATGATAAGACCTCCATGCTTATTAACCTTTTGAATTCAGTATGTAAATCATTTGCAAAGACTTTGTTCTATAGTAAGGATTCTATTGAATTTGATGACCTTATTATAGCTTTGTTATCTAAGGCATTAATGACTAAAGACAAAAGATATTAAGAATGATGGGGATAATCTTTATGTAGATATGCAACCCGAGAACAAGGGGAAAGTCTCTCAGAAAAGGAGTGGAAGCAAGGGGAAGGGCAAGCGTGATAAAAGCAAGGTTCTTTACTATTATTGTAAAAAGTAGGGTCACTTCAAAAAGACTACAATGAGAGGAAACAAGATAGGGAGAAAAAATAGGCAAAATAATTGATCAAGTTGGTGTAGTTGATTTTGGTAGTGATGTCGAGTATCTTCTCAAAGTCACATATGGTGCAAATAATGGTGAGGATAGTTGGATTTTGGATTCTGAATGCTCATTTCATATGTGTCTAAATAAGGAGTGCTTATATGATTATCAAGCTTTTGATAAGAGTTCAGTTTTGGTAAGAACAACTCTACTTGCAAGACTATTGGGATTGGATCTGTGAGAAATGGAATGTTTGATGGTGTGATTTGGACATTGACTAATGTGAGGTATGTGCTAGAATTGAACAAATTTTTAATTTCACTAGGTTGTTTAGATAATGATGTATGTAAAGTTGTCATGTCAAAAGGAGTTTTGAAGGTCACTAAGAGATTGTCTTGATCATAAAAAGCCAAAAAATAGGAATTTGTATATGCTACAGGGACACACAGTTGTCAGTACTGGTGTAGTGTCTAACTTTTAGGAGGACACTGAGAATAGTTTGCTTTGGCATATGAGGTTACATCATATGAGTGACAGTGGCATGACTAAACTACATAGTAATAATTTACTCAAGGATTTGAAGTCATGTCATCTCAACTTTTGTACGTATTTTGTTCTTGACAAACAAACAAATGTAGAGTTTCAATCACCCGCATCTCATACTAGTAGTTTTGTCTTGAATTATGTTCATACTAATGTATGGGGGTTGGCATCTATAAAATCTCATAGTGGTATTGTCTGTTTTATTACCTTCATAGATGATTTTTCCAAGAAGGTTTAGGTATACTTCATGAAGTATAAGGATGAAGTTTTCTCTATGTTTAAGAGTGGAGGGTGGAAGTGGAAGCCCAAACTGGAAAGAAGTTCAAGTATTTGAGGTCTGATAATGGAGGTGAGTATAAGTCCAAGGAATTTGTTGATTTCTGTCAACAAAAAGGTATAAACCAACATTTCACAACACCATGCATACCTCAACAGAACGGTGTTGCTAAAAGGATAAATAGGACTTTGCCGGAGAAGGCAATGTGTGTGAGGTTGACTGCATAGTTGCCTAAGATATTTTGGGTTGAGGCAACAAATATATATAACATGTTTCATCATCAATAGGTCACCTCATGTTTCACTGGAAAGGAAAGCTCTGAAAGAAATGTGGAAAAGTAAACCAATTAACTATTCTAATTTGAAAGTCTTTAGTTGTTTATATTTTATGCATATATAGGATACACAACGGTCTAAGTTAGACTCCAAGTCAAGGGAGTGTGTGTTTCTTGAGTTCAAAAAGGTATGAAAGGTTTTAAGTTGTGGGATGCAACCTGAGAGAAAGTTATTATCGGTAGGGATGTTATCTTTGATGAGGAGTGCATGTTGAAACCTGGTTGGTTGCATGTAAATCCAGTGGAGGGTAAGGTTGATGAGGGTAGGAGCATTGTTTCAGTAGAGTTAGATGTGGGAAATGCTTCTACAAAATTGTTAGTTGAGGTGGAGTCTGTTGAACCATCTGAGGAGAAAGGATCATCTAGTGGTAAAGAACATTTGTAGACCTATTTCTTGGCTAGAGATCGGGAGAGGAGGCAGATATGTCCTCCAATCTGACTTGGGTTTGAGGATGTTGTTGCTTTTGCTTTGGTGGTGGGGAGTGGTTATCCAACTTCCTATAAGGAGGCTATGCATAGCAAGGAAGGAAGTCGTTGGATGACGACAATGATGGAAGAACTTGAGTCTCTTCATAAAAATAAGACTTAGGATTTGGTGGAGCCATCAAAAGGAAGATAATTGGTTGCAAGTGGGTGTTTTGGAAAAAAGGAAGCAATTTTCGAGAAAGATGGAGAAAAATATAAGGCTCAGTTAGTAGCAATGTATTATGCTCAACAAGAGGGTGGGAACTATAATGAGATATTCTCACCGGTGGTCAAACATACTTCAATCAAAGTGATTTTAGCTTTGTTGGCAATCTATGATCTGGAATTGGAATAACTAGATGTGAAAATAGTTTTTCTTCATGGAGATTTGGAGAGCAGATTTTTATGTATCAACTTAAGGGCTTCAAAAAATATGGCAAGGAGCATATAATGTGCAAATTGAATAAATCACTATATGGTTTGAAATAATTTCCTCGCCAGTGGTATAAAAGGTTTGATACATTTATGAATCAGGTTAGGTATACTCGGATTGAGTATGATAGCTGTGTTTATTTCATAGCACTTGGTGATGTCATATATTTATTTGCTATTATACGTTGATGATATGTTGATTGCTACTAAGATTTTGGTTGAAGTGAATAAAATATAAGTCTCAGTTATCAATGGAGTTTGACATGAAATATCTAGGTGAGGCTAAGAAAACTCCTGGCATGGAGATCAAACAAGACAGGAAAGCCAAAAAATTGTGGTTGTCACAGCGAAAGTATGTGGAAAAGTTTTTGCAAAAGTTTGACATGGATAATGCTAAGATGGTGTTAGTTCTTCTTGCTCAACACTTTAATCTTTTATCAGCTATGTCTCCTACAAAAGATGATGGTATGGTAGAAATGTTAAAATTTTCTTATGTACAAGTTGTTGTGTGTTTATCAAAAAAAAAAAAGTTATTGTGTGTTTGACGTATTTCATGGTTTGTACAAGGCCGGATATCGCATATGTTGTGAATATAGTTGGTAAGTATATAGCTAATCTAGGGAAAAAGCATTGGAATGTTGTGAAATGGATTATGTGGTATTTGATATTTACTACTAATTATGGAGTGGTTTCTATTCATGAGGATTACAGGTTGATTGGTTTTGTGGACTCAAATTATGTTGGGGATCTAGATATGAGGAGGTTGAAAATAGGTTATGTATTCACTTTGGGTGGAGGTGCTATTTCTTGAAAGTCGATGCTTCAATCGACGGTCGTCCTGGCTATGATAGAAGCAGAGTATATGGCTATGGTAGAGTGTGCCTTGGAAGCTGTATGGTTATGTGGTTTAGTGAATGAATTAGGTGTTTCTCAAAATTCGGTGGAGTTGCATTATGATAATCAGAGTATCATTCATTTGGCTAAGAATCTGGTGTTTCATGCAATGATTAAACACATTGATGTGAGGTATCATAAACTTAGGGAATTTATTAATGATGGTTTGGTTAGCTTGACAAACTAAGAATAATGAAGCTAATATGTTACTAAGTCGGTGACTTCAGAGAAGTTTAGGCATTGTTTGGGATTCTTTAGAGTGTCTCATTGCTAGATGATGAGGAGTGCAGCCAATAGAGGGTTGTGGCCCTGTCAGTAAGGTGCAGGTTCATGTTGGTTTTGATATGAAGTTGATCTTCATGTTGGTCCGAGAATATGGAGCATATTATCACACCAAGGTGGAGATTGCTGATTTGAAGCAGAAAGAAGAAAGTAGGAGAGAGCTCGAGTGCTCAGTTTCGGAGCACCCGAGAACCATGAAGGCCAGAAAAAATGGCCCATCGCTCGGGTGCTCGGGCGGCATGCCCGTGATGCTCATGATGCGGGAAACACTGGTTTTTGGGTGGTTTTAGATGGTTCTTCATGTATTTATGTTATTTTTGGTATGTTTCTTCAGTGTATCCTTATTATAACCTATTTTTGCACAAGGAGGGTTCCAAGGTGCTAGAAGAGGGCTTCTAGGTTGAGAGAGAGAGAGAATGAGATTTATTGTAAAGTACAATTTGTAATTCTTCTTCGTAAGAAATTTTCTCTCTAGGGATTTTTACCCTCGATTTGGGGGTTTTCCATGTTAATTTCTAGTGTCCTTGTTCTCAATATTTTGTTTCTTTGCTTGATTATTGGTGATTATCATGTCACACATGTTGGCATAGGCAATCTACTCCAACACCATGGAAGTCTCCTCACCTTCCACCACAATATATTACTTACAAACAACTTGTGACCATTGCACAAAAACTCAATTACGGATACATTGTCACAAATGTACATTCTTTAATTTTTCATGGCCACAATTGAGCTCAAAATCTGGAAAAACCAATCATAGCAGGAAACCATTCCCACTCTTGGCAATCCTAGATGTTTGCATTATACAACTTGATTAGTTGATCATTGGCTAGATTGAAGGTAGAGGTCCTACACGGCTGCTCTCTACTAAAGTTGCATTCCTTGAATTGGAGTTGCTTCCTGAGATATGTTGCAGAAGTTGAACAAAAGAAAGAAAAATATCTGTCCTTGTCACTTCCTTGTTTGCCTGTAGAATTTATCAAAATGAGATGGATAGAAAGGAGACCAGAGGCTGTAGCTACTTAGGCATATGGTGAAGAGCTTCTTAACCTCAACAATAAACCGAGACCATATCTTGTCATCTTTAATTTCTATCACTCCTCTGAGTATTACCAAGCCAAATCCCTTGATCATGTCTGCAATCTCCAAAATTAGCCTTTTTCCTCACAACTCATCTGCAAGGACAAGTATGGAGTTCTTATTAGAAATGAATCATGAGAGTAACATTCTGATAGGTTTCGAGATCGAATTAGGGTTTCTCATACCGGAACCTATTGGAACATAGATCAACGACGATTTTTTTAATTGCAACAACTTAATAGAAGGATATGTGAAGAAAAAATGTGTATCACCTCAACAAGCGTCTGGCTTGTGGGGTTGAGGTTTTCTACCATGAGTGGACAGATCATGGTTTGGCCTCCAATTTCAAAAGCCCAAGTGCAACCATTGGCACCCCCACCTGATTCTTTCAGAACAAACCCATTCCCCCTTCAATTATCTACAAAAGAAATGTTTGTAAATTCATTTGTACTTCATTTTAAATGGGTATTCATAGTTCATACTTACAATCCTCTTAACCTTGGCTCATCAATAGAAGGAAGTCTTTTAGCATACTTGATCATGCCTTGAAGAAAAGCACATACTTTAATGTTCTACCCAGTAGTCTATCAATACCAGATGGTAAAAAATGAAGTAATTTGGTGAAAAGAATTTGATATACATCTCATTACTATGATCACAACAACTTAATTACTTACTTGTTCACCACTAGGCACAAGGTAGCGTAACTCCATTTTCCTATCTTGAATTTGTTGCTGGTCTTTGGGTCTAGGGAGACCACCTTGCCCTGGCCTAGCTTTTTTTTGGATCATTTTGGTTGGAGCTAACTTCTCAGACTGCTCAATTCCATTGCTTTTACCTGCCATTTTTGTGCTTTCACTGGCTGAGGCACCTTCTTCGATTGTTAGAGATACTTCCGTTGGGGACTCTTGAACATGAGGAGACTTCCTAGTATGTGGAGGTGGGATAATATCTGGGCTTTGGATTAGTGTGGAGAGGGCAGACAAGCAGGTTCGATCAATGTGTTACAAAGAACTGCATGATGTTTGCCAAGCACTTGATGATGAAGGATTAAGGTCAATAACTGTTCTTCCACCTCCACCATATGAGATTTGTTGAATAGCACAGGAATCTATTTGCAAATCTGACATGGAATGAGAGGAACCAACACTCAAGTTTGAGCTATGCTTGCTTGGCTGATCATTATATAAATCCTCACCAAACAAGAATTGTGTTGATGGAGCATTATGATCAACATCTGTGTCAACTTCAACCCCACTTGCATAGGATGAGATGTTTTGGAGAGAAGATGTTCTACCACCAAGATCTAATGGATCAAAATTATAAACAGGAGTACAAACATGTCTCAAATCTGTCACTTTGGCTCTTGGGATTGAACATAGAGCCTTGTGGTGATCAAATCCTTGTTGGGTATGTAGACTATAAGGTGTTCGACTTGCACACTCATTTTGAGGCAATATATAAATTTCATCCACTTCTCTTTTAAGAGATCTAAAAGTTGCATTTGCATTCACAAATGGAAGAGGTAGATTTTGATGGAAGCAAGGGAAGAACATAGTTGGGGATCCATGAATGCAGTGTTGTGACAGAAGAAGTTGGCCTGTTGTCGCCACAGGAACAACACTACATGATGCATTTACAGTCCTTGTTAAACCATCAGGTTCTTGTGGGAGTCTATTCAGTGACATTCTTGTTGATGATTCAATGGAGCTTCCACTGTTTTCCACGGGCATATAGTTCTCAGAAAGAGAAGACCCAAGTGGGCTTTCTAGCTTCCCTGAATAAGTGTTTAGTGTGATCAACAAAATCAAAGTTTTCAAGCATCTGTCATAAAATTTAACATTGGCTCAAAATTGATGTTCTTGTAGGATTTATTGACTTATGAAATTTAGCGCAAATTCTTATTTTTTGTACTCTTCTAACCTTGTGGAGAGATCCCAACTCAAGCACACTTCGAGAAGAAAGAGGTATCAGTGCAATTGTCTGCAAAATTATGAAAACCATAAATCAAGCATCATTTGAAATTAATTTAGGTATAAACAATAGGATGATGGATTGAAGACAAAAAACTACCAACAATTATCTCAAATTTCAATCCAACAGTTAAATCCTTTTTACCTTGATTCCAGATGAAAACTGACTCTCACTTTCTCCCGGATCCTAGCCAAAGATTAAAATATAAAAACAGTTAAGATTGTAGCACTAATAAATTTTAATGAGCTCGCTAGTGATACCAAAGGGGAAATCATGGTATATATTAAGGGTTCCATCATAGAATTGTATAATTTAGAGCATGAAAAATTGTAGAAATTATAAACTGGAATTTCTTTATAAATAAATTAATGGGGCAACAGATATCGGCTTCAATTTGGTTATACCTGAAAATCATCTTGATTATCATTGACGCCAACTTGATCTAAAGAGTGGGATTCAGCAAGAATCCATCTATGTTCTCACAGAATGCAACTTGTCCTATAATTCTGCAATTAGATCAAATCACAACCCAGAATGAATTCTCTCAACCAAGTTGAACTTTAAAAGCTCAAACAAACACAGAGAACAAGAAAGCTAAAAGTTGCAATACATACCCTTCTCCTACCATGTGGACTTGATGGAGTAACGTCTCAATTACAATTGTGACTTCATCTTCATGGTAGACTTCACTTAGCACCAACATTTTGCAGCAGAGAACAATATTCATCCGCAGACAGTTCAAGGTAGAGAAAACTATACCAACCAAATAAAATTATTTGCTTGTCATTAACCAACCCCTTGACAGCATTTAATTGGTGGCCAAGATGATTTATTATCACAATGAACAAAGAGGTGATTTATAATTTTTAAACAATAGTTGAGGAGAATATGGTTGATATGTACAAGAAGCTTGAAAATTGGCTATTATAAGAGGAATGGCAAACAAAACCAGTGAGTTGCAACAAGGGGCTCCATATATCATAAAAGTATATCCATTGGGATAGCAACACATTATAAAAAATCACATTAAGAACATAATCATTTCACAAAAAGAGATAAATTGAATGAACTTCATAAACAAAATCAAATAAATATACAAAAGGTGAAGATAAATTATTATTAACATGCGATGCAGTGTTTTCTATTCGAAATCTGATGCATATCAACTAATATAAGCTAGAACAAACTCAAATTATTAGCATAGTTAGTCAGCACAAGGTAAAAAACTATTGGTTTAGGCAAATCACATGCAATAAAATTTTCTTGACAGAATTTAAAACCACAAACCCGATATATTAAATTTAAAACATTGCACAAACTTTTTATTCAAGAAGAACACACAAACAAAATGGTATGACTATTGTTAGAGGGAGGGTATAGAGTATGGGTAAAAGTGTAATTTCCAATTCTTGAATGAGGGAAAGGGGCGGGATAGCTATAAAACTGAAATGTGTAACAGAATTCGGTTATGACTTTTGAATTGAAATTTGAGAATTGTTGAGTGCTCCGCATCTTCAGGAAGAGTTCCTGGAAACCCTTGGAATCAGATGATCTTCATCTGATTCCAACCGCCATTGATTGGTTGCAGTGATCATTGTTGCAGGTTCTGGTCAGCAGGATGGCGCCGGCGAAGCAGAGCTCTAAACAGAGCAAGGGCAAGGAGCTGGTGATCGAGCTTGGGGAGGGAAATCATTCCAGATTGGTATCAGAGCAGGTCGAGGGAGGTATGTATTCTTCACCCCATCCTGATGAATTAGGCCAGATTAAGAGAACCCAAGAACAATTGACGAGAACCCAAGAGCAATTGATGGCTACTGTGTCCAATTTATCTACGAAATTCGATTTACTCTTGCAATCGAGAATGGATGGATTGGGAAATCGAGAGGGAATTGGGACAATTCTGGGAAGGGGTTCTGTAAATGGAGGGGAGGTCGACGAACCATTGCAGGGAACCCACCGTGAGCGTCAGCAAGAGGAGCAATTGATGTCGTCGGCCAGGAGGCGAATTCGGGATGATCAGGGGCAGGACACACCTCATCAAGAACAGCAGGAAGAGATTTTACCACAATGGGGAAAGAAGCAATTCGGATTGTTCAGAGGGGGAAGGGAACATGCTCGACAAAATGTCCAGGAGAATGCTGTCCAAGTTGCTCCAAATGAGGATTTGCTGAAAGGGTCCAAGATAAGTTTTCCAAAGTTTGATGGTACCAAGGATCCGATCTCCTGGTTTAGCCGAGCAGAAAAGTTTTTCAAGTTGCATCATATCAATGAAAGATTGCAAGTGGAATTGGCGAGCTTCCACTTAGAGGATGATGCCCAGGTGTGGTTCGATATGCTGCAAGAACACCAGGGGTCCCCAGCTGGCCCGAACTGAAAGAAGCAATGAATCTTCAGTTCGGTCCATCAGAGTATGAAGACTTCTATGGCGACCTTACTCGGTTGATGCAGGAATCATCGGTACAAGAGTACACAGCTAAGTTCAACAGGCTGGCGACAAGAGCTGGCCACATGACCGAAAAGCAGAAAATCAGCAGCTACACTTGTGGCCTCAAACCCCAATTGAGAATGGAGGTGAAGGCAAGGAAACCCGACACTTTGTTGGATGCTCAAGGGTTAGCTAGGCATTTGGAGAACCATGTGAATCAGAGATCACTGACGTCAGGACGAGCAATAAGTAGGGCCTATCAATTTATAGCTGGTCCTTCAAACAAGGGAAGCAATCTCGGGCCTGGCAAAGGTGAAGTTGGTGGAGCAGCAGAATTACAGCCCAAGGAGTATACTAATGGAAGGAAATTCAGCATTAAACAACTACAAGAGAGAAAGGAGGCTGGATTGTGTTTCAGATGTGATGAGAAGTTCATACCTGGACACAAGTGCAAGAGGTTATTTGTCATCGATGTGGTAGATGACGGATCAGAGCAGGATGATAGTGACCAGGAAGGGGATTCACTCACTCCAGCGATTTCCTTGAATGCATTGACAGGTACCACCAATTCAAATACAATGAGATTGTTTGGAAGAGTGAATGGACAGCAAGTAACTATCCTGATCGATTCGGGGAGCTCCCACAACTTTGTGAATGCAAATCTGGTTCAGAAATTGAAATTGCCTAAGGAAACAAGTAAGGGACTTAAGGTGCAGATTGCTAGTGGGGAGAGGATGTGTTGTGGAGGAAAGTGTTCAGCTATCAAAGTAGACCTGCCGGGATATGCCACCATTTCAGATTTCTTCATACTCCAACTAGAAGAGATAGACATTGTTTTGGGAGTTCAGTGGTTGAAGACATTGGGACCAATACTATGGGACTTCGAATCTCTTACGATGGCTTTCAAGGATAAAGGACAGGCAGTGGAATTAAAAGGGCAGCTCACTCCTCCGAATCAATTATGTGACAAGAAGCATATTACACAATCTTTCAAGAAAAGAAAACAAGGGCTCTTGATGCAGTTGCAGGTGGTGGACAGCAAGGGTTCAAAGCCATACAATTCCACATTAACAGCCCAGCAGAGAGATATTTTGGACCAGCTGCTGCAAAGATTTGAGAGAGTGTTTGCTGTACCCAAGGGTTTACCACCTACAAGAGATCACGATCATCATGTGAATCTTAAAGAAGGAACCCTTCCGGTAGCCGTGAAACCATATAGGTACCCTTACTTCCAAAAAATGAAATTGAGAGACAAATCAAGGATTTACTTGCGGAAGGAACAATTCAACCCACATCCAGTCCATATTCCGCTCCGGTGTTGTTAGTAAGAAAAAAGATGGAAGTTGGAGGATGTGTGTCGACTATAGGGCCCTCAACAAAGCAACTATCAAGGACAAGTTTCCTATTCCCAACATTGATGAACTCTTGGATGAATTACATGGCACTACTTATTTCTCTAAGCTGGACTTGAGGTCTGGATATCATCAAATAAGGATGCATGGGGCTGATGTTCACAAAACAGCTTTTCGCACTCATCATGGTCACTATGAATTTAAGGTCATGCCATTCGGGTTATCCAATGCCCCTTCTACCTTCCAATCATTGATGAACACGGTATTTGCTCCCTATCTCAGAAAATTTGTATTGGTTTTCTTTGATGATATTCTTATTTACAGCAAGGGATGGGATGAGCACATATACCATATTGAGTTGACGTTGGTAGAGTTGCTGAAACATGAGTTATATGCTAAGAAAGATAAATGTTCTTTTGGATTGCATCAAATTCAGTATTTGGGACATGTGATCTCGTCCGAAGGGGTTGGTGTGGACAGGGATAAAATAGAGGCTATTGTGAATTGGCCAACACCACGATCCATTAAGAGCATAAGAGCCTTTTTGGGATTAGCTGGATATTACAGAAAATTTATCAAGGGTTTTGGTCTTATAGCAGCTCCCTTGTCTGATTTACTAAAAAGGGATGCTTATCATTGGGACCAGCTAGCTGAGCAATCTTTCCATAATTTGAAGCAAGCTCTCGCCATGGCTCCTGTGTTGGTATTGCCAAACTTCGATATCCCATTTGTGGTGGAGTGTGATGCGAGTGGGATGGGGATAGGAGCTGTTTTGATGCAACAAGACCAGCCAATTGCGTACTACAGCAAAGGATTGAAAGGGAGGAATTTATTGTTGTCAACCTATGAAAAGGAGATGATGGCCTTAGTGCTAGCTGTTCAAAAGTGGCGACATTACCTATTGGGAAGAACATTTGTGGTCCGAACGGATCATTCCAGTCTCAAATTCTTATGGGATCAGCAAATTCATACAACTGCACAACAGAGATGGTTAGTGAAGTTGCTCGGATATGATTTTGTCATTGAATACAAACCAGGAAAGGAAAATAAGGTAGCTGATGCTTTATCCCGACAGCATGAGGGAGAGTTACAAGGAGACGTGGGCGATGTGACAAAGGAAACCAAACCCCTCTCGTGTACAGCACTTTCGGTGGTGGTGCCTAGTTGGTTGGAGGAGATCAAACAAGTCTATAACACCAATGATCACCTGTTGAAACTGAAGCAGCAATGTCTTGACAACAAGCTGTCCTCCAAGTGGGTGTTGAAAGATGACATCCTATTCTACAAACATAGGATCTACTTGTCGTCTCAAATGGATATCATTCCCATTATTCTGAAAGAGTTTCATGATGGTACTCATGAGGGGATTCAAAAAACCTTGAAAAGATTACGGGCAGTCTTCTTTTGGTCACGAATGTACAAGGACGTGGTAAACTATTTGCAGCAATGTGATGTTTGTCAACAATTTAAAAGTTCAACAGTAGCACCAGCTGGATTATTACAACCACTTCCTATTCCACAGCAAATCTGGACCTCCATTAGTATGGATTTTATTAGTGGATTGCCAAGAAGTAATGCAAAGGATGGAATATTCGTAGTGGTGGATAGACTCTCTAAATACAGCCATTTCATTCCCATTGCTCATCCATTTACAGCCCAAAAGATTGCTCAGTTGTTCTTTGAGGAAATCTTCAAATTGCATGGAATGCCAACATCCATAATTTGTGATCGAGATCCAACCTTCACGAGTTCCTTTTGGAATGAGTTATTCAAATTACAGGGGGTAGCATTCAATTATAGTTCAGCTTACCACCCCCAAACAGATGGCCAAACTGAAGCAATAAACAAAGTGTTGGAGCAATATCTGAGATGTTTTTCAGCTGATAGATCACACACGTGGGTTAAATGGCTGCCGTGGACGGAGTACTGTTATAACACCAGCTTCCAATCTGCAATTCGCATGAGTCCTTTTGAAGCTGTGTACAATATGCCACCGCCCACATTGCTATCTTACATACCTGGCACAGCTAAAACAACCGAAGTGGATGGATTACTCAGAAGCAGGGATCAGCTGTTAAGAGAATTGAAAGACAACTTGGCATCTGCACAGCTGAGGATGAAGCATTACCATGACCTCAGGAGACGGGATGCTGAGTTCCAGGTCGGACAGCAAGTGTATCTGAAACTCCAGCCATACCGACAACATTCCTTGAGAACAAAGAAATCAAACAAATTAGCGGCAAGGTTTTATGGTCCCTTTCCAATTATCAAGCGCATTGGTCAGGTTGCTTATCAGTTGTAGCTTCCAGATGATTCCCAATTGCATAATGTCTTTCACATCTCTCAATTGAAGGCTTCGATAGCTGCAGATGCTCACGTCCATCTTTCTCTCCCAGCTGTCTCGCAGATGGAAAATTATTCTGGGTAACATGTGTATCTTTGTAACCTTGAGGACAAGGTTGTGCCTCATGGGGAGGGTATTGGTATGACTATTGTTAGAGGGAGGGTATAGAGTATGGGTAAAAGTGTAATTTCCAATTCTTGAATGAGGGAAAGGGGCGGGATAGCTATAAAACTGAAATGTGTAACAGAATTCAGTTATGACTTTTGAATTGAAATTTGAGAATTGTTGAGTGCTCCGCATCTTCAGGAAGAGTTCCTGGAAACCCTTGGAATCAAATGATCTTCATTTGATTCCAACCACCATTGATTGGTTGCAGTGATCATTGTTGCAGGTTCTGGTCAGCAGGATGGCACCGGCGAAGCAGAGCTCTAAACAGAGCAAGGGCAAGGAGCTGGTGATCGAGCTTGGGGAGGGAAATCATTCCACAAAACCTTTTTCTTGAAAAAACTGTATCAAAGTAATGGAAGCTCACATGGAACGCCATCTCTGATTCCTCCAAATGATCCCATAAACCCATGCATGGCTGCCACACAGGCTACGAATCGCCTCCTTCGTTCGTTCGACCATCTTCTCCAATGATCAGTACTTGCAACACAAGACCAGAAATTTTTCTTCAACTGAGGTTGTGGATGAACCCATTTCCTAATCAAAATCATTGAGCAAAGAAAGAACATTAAAATATTCTTGAACAAGAATATGGAACCAATATTTTCAGAGAAGAATGAATGGTGAGATGAAGAAAAGTAAGCAATTCTAGTTTCACAAAGCAGTACAACCACCTACAAGTGCAAGTGGAACTAACCAACATTGATTGATCAACTCACTCCAAAAACATAGCTCTCCATCAATCAAATGCAAGGTAGAACAACTACCCACTTCACAAAAACTCCTCCAAAGCATCAAAACTAGGAAAAAACTTCAAATGTCAACCTCCAAATTACACCAAGAAGGATACTAGAAGAACAAAAGAAGCAGAACAAAGAGTGGGCATTCAGAAAACCATATTGAAGGGATGTTAAACACAATCGGGGCTGTCGGACACGTTGAGGGGCCAGTAAAATTAACTGAAATACCTGCGCAGCCGGTACCCTACCGATATTTTATCGGTTAACGGCTGGTGAACTGGCAGCTTTTATTTTCCTTGTTAGAACAAATATGAGCCTTTTTTTAAAAAAATATCATTTGACCTTTGCACCTATGTTAATTAACAATAAAATAAATTTGTAATTGGTTAATAGAAGATGTGATAATGTCATATCATAAAATGATATTAATCAATACTAATTTAATTAGAAAATAACAATAATATAAAATAAATTCTATATACTTAAATAAAATATATAATAATCAAATAACTAAATTATTATTTTATTTTTTAGAGAGTAATACATCATTTTATTTAATTTCTAATTGCAATCATTTTTTAATGCGTGTGTGAGACAAAAAATATTTTTCATTAACTTTTTTGCATATGGATTAAAAATTAGACTTATGGCAAGAAGTTAAATAAAATAACATACGTTATTATTAACGCCAATTTTTTATTTACTTATTTAGTTATTTATTTTATATTTTTGCTAATTAATTTAATATTAATTAATATTATTTTCTAACATGGCATTGTCACATCATCATGTAATTGTTTAATGGGATGGCGTTCAAGTGTTTTTAATAAAAAGAGGGGATTGACACATGAGAGTTAATTGTTGATTTGACCTAGATAGGGGCTAAGTGATATTTGCCCTTACATAAAAGTTTATAGAAAATTTTTTTCAAACACCAAATAATCAGGACTATAGTTTAATTTTTTTACTCTGAAAACTCTTTAAGCCGATTTCACTTCGTAGTTTGTTGAGTCAAACTCCATGGTTAACTCCATATGAAGTGATTTTACAATTGACTTCATGAGTCAAGTCATAAAAATTATAAGAACATATTATCTTTTTTATAGATTAGTTAAATTAATATTTTTAAATAATATAAATTATATATTTATCAATTTTAAGTGTCAAAAAGGCAATATATATAAACATCATACAATTTGTTATTTACATAATTAAAAAATAAATATAAATGACTTCAAGTTAGTTTGCAGTTGACTTCCCTCTATGACATACCAAATTTAGTCCTAGTTTCGAGTTTTAAATTTTCATCATGATATATATAATACGAGTGACAAACCATCTTTGTTACACTGGTTGATGGTTTGATATAATGAAAAACTAGTATTAGTAATAGGTGATACTCATTATTGTTGAGTTTATCTCACATTAGTCGTGGAGGGTACTGGTGACTTAGTATATACACTAATAGGAAAGCTTTATTCCTTGAGTTAGCTTTTAGATTAAGAGAAGCCCGTAACACCTATTGTAAGTCCCTTTTAGGGGTCAAAGGGCCCAACTCTAGTATCAGAGCTTGAAAGGGCCATCAGATTAAGAAAGGCATGTGACACCCATTGCAAGTCTTTTTGGGGGTCGAAAGGCACCCATTGCAAGTCTTTTGGGGGTCGAAAGGGCCTTTAGATTAAAGAGGCCCGTGACATTTATTGTAAGTCTTTTTTGGGGGCCCAAATGTGTGGAGAGGCCTGTGACACTTATTATAAGTCCCTTTAGGGCCCAAATACCCATGAAACCTATTACAAGTCTTTTAGGGGCCCAAATCGCCCAATAATGGTATCAGAGCTTTGTGTGAGAAGCCCGTGACACCTATTATAAATCCCTTTTGGAGGTCCAAATTGCCCAATAGTGGTATCAGAGCTTAGTTGGGGGCCGAAGGGCACTTCAACAAGTGGTATCAAAAGGGCACTTCAAAAGCGATATCAGGGGCCGAAATAGCACTTCAACAAGTGGTATCAAAAGGGCATTTTCGGCACTTCAACAAGTGGTATCAAAAGGGCATTTCAAGAAGTGATATCAGAGTATTAGAGTCAAGTTACAATTTTGGGAGATTTGATGTTTCCCTATGCCGATCGTCGGAGTTTTTTTACAGGTTTCACCTGATCATTTGAGGGGAGTTGGGAGCTTTGGTGTTTGCCTATGCTGATTGTCAGAGTTTCTTTTATGAGTTCCACGGATTCCACCCGATGATTTGAGGAGAGAGTTTGCCAGGTGGGTGTCGTCTAATTTAAAAGGGAGAGTTATATTAGCAAATAATTATTTCAAATGATGAACATGATTTGTATAAAATATTGTGGGTTTTATTGCTTTGACAAAATGTATAATCTATGCGTGTCGGTGTACATATATAACAGATCATCATAATACAAATGTTTACAAATTTTTTAAAAGGTAAAAAATTATCATGTAGTGATATTTTTTATATCAGCTTAAGTTGATATTAGATGATAAAAAGACTTTTAAAAATTCTTATAATTTAAAACTAATCAGTGGTTTTTACACAAAAGTACTTTGTCGGCAGATGATACACTCATAAAACTCAAATTAATACATGAATAATACTAACAATTATGACAACTTACATACAAGGAAAAATAATTTCAATATTTACACACTACAAAAAAATGACTTCCCTCCACATTTTTTTCAACGTATTCTCTACGTCATTTTAACCATAGAGAAAAACTATAGATTTTTTCTATATTTGAAAATATTAGAAGGTGGGCATATGTTAATTTTTTAACTTTTTTCCCTCAGAAAAATGTTCATTAATCTTAAAATGGGGAGAAAAATGAGGCAGAGAAAAGTATCTCCATATTTTGATGTAGATAAAAGTTTAAAAATTAATACATATTACTTTTAAAATCTCCAAATATAAAAATAAAATTAGAATTTTTCCACTGTAAAAATTTACGTGAAAAGTTTTCTCCATGCCATTTTTTAAAAAAAAATATGAAAAAACCAATTTTTTTGTAGTGATATATATCTAGTCAAAATCCTGGAGACTCCACGCATTCTTTCCTGCACTTCAAAGTAAAATGCATTGACCTAATTTTCTTTTTCCTAAAACCTTCTAAAGTTTTCTTATTCTACAATACTCATTGACAATTGGTTTGACCACAAAAATGTGGGCACAACATGATGTCTTCTTCCTAACGCAGCAGTCACTTTTTGCAGAGGAGGGGTCCAATTTGCTCTCTCTTCTTTTGCGAGAACAGACATGTAGGGCATGCCCTCAAAGCACTCACTAGCATTCTTCATTATTGAAGAAGAAAAGGATTTACAGGATGGATTGGAAAGATACATCTCATATGCAAAGCATACAAATACAAGACATGTTTTTGTGGCTGGACCCTTTCCCCTTCCCAACTGCAAACACAATAGTGTTTGAGTATCTTGACCTTGCCCCTTTGCATCATGCACCAAATCCTCTCTTTTTTCTAACCTTTTCTAGAATATATGAGCATGCCCTTGCAGACGTGTCTATTTCTTTAGCTGGTGGGATGCCATTCATGACAAATATTGACAATATTTATGTGTTCTGTTGCAATGGTTAGTTGAAAAATATGATAGTTTTTAGCCTTTTGCTATTTTGTATTATCTAAAGATGCTTTCATCGGAATAGAACATGTCATATGACATGTATTAAGAATAACAATTTAGACCATAATTTAAAAACTTGGGATCCGACTCGGAAGGCTATGAAGTGGAATCAATTTTGAGTCAATAATATTATTTTTTCATTCCATCAAACAATTGGTTATATTAAATTACAATATACTTTGACACTTAAATTTATTAAAAAAATTTTTTTATTGCTTTAAAGTATGATTTAATTAAATTATAAGAAAATTAATATATTTTCATAACATATCACAAAATCTGTCGCCAAGGAGTCGGCCACGGAAGCTGACTCAAAAAACTAAGGAGTTTCCGAATTAAAAAGAAATTTTAAAACTATAATTTAAACAAATCACCTATATATAATAACTAACTTTACCTACTTATAAAACCACTAAAACTTCGAAAGTCTCCAATTTAAATGACCTTAGTTATAATAAGGGCATGTTTTCTTCAACTAAGAAGGTAATTCTTAGAGGTGGAGGTTTTTTTCCCCCAAAGTGTGTATATATATACAAAACCGTACCAATGCTTCTATATTGTCAATCTTAAGGCCAGATAAAAAAGAATGGTTTGCATGAAAAAGGATATTGGGCTATCAAAAAATTTTGTTATTTATAATTACACGAAAGGATTTTAATTTAGGGTCCACGCCCCCAACACCTTTTGGGGTATTAGGTGGATGAAGATATATATATATATATATATATATATGAGATTGGTTATCCTGGGGGTGACTGCAGGAATAGTTTCTTGTGGTCGCTCTAATCTAGGCTATTAGATCTAATCTGACGGTCCAGATATGTTTTTCAAAAAATACCTTCGTCGGGCCCACGTCCACTGTGTCGTCGCCATTGCCGCACCTGTTCGCATCGCCGCGCCCACAACCCTGCCACGTTGCCCCCCGTGCCGCCTCGCCCGCTCGAGACCTTGCCCGCCAGCGCCGCCCTTGCTCCTCGGCCGAGTCGCCATGCCCCCGGCTGGGTCTTTGCCCCCTCCCGATGGGGGCATGGCGCCCTCGGCCAAGGAGCAAGGGCGCGCGCGACGGCCATGGGTGCAACAGAGATCAATGGCGACGCGGGCGCAAGCGCGAGCGCCGTGGACGGGAGCGCGGTGAAGGGTGTTGTGGAGGTCAATGACGACGCGGCAAGGGCGTAGGCGAGGCGATGCGGACGGGAGCGGCGACGGAGGCGGTGCGGTGGATGTGGGCACGGCAAAGGGTGGCGGCGCTGCGGCCGAGAGTGGCTAGGGCAGTGAAGCGGCGAGGGCGGCGGCGGCAAGCAGCAGGAGGGTGGAGGGTAAAGATTAGGTTTTTTTGAAAAACAGATCTATACCGTCAGATTAGATCTAACGGCCCAGAATAGAGAAAACACAAAAAACTATTCCTGCGGTCGCCCCTAGGTGGCCAATCCATATATATATATATATATATATATATATATATATATATATATATATATAAAAGATTTCCTCAACCAAGGGTCGGAAAGCTTTCTTATTATAATAGTACACAAGTACTATAGATTATGTTAGAACCAAATATACTAATAACACTATTATTGGTAAGTGACCAAACTTGAATGTGTCATTTTGAATAGAAAGAGAAAATTGACAAATTGAAAGCTTGGCCATGCCACTGTGACTGATCATGAAGCCCATATCTCCATATTTATTTGCTCTTCTCCAAAATGAGTCTTGTGGTGTTTCTCTATAATTTGGTGACCTTAGTGGCAAGCTTGAAGAACATTAACCTCACCCATATCTCCACAAGAGTTGTAATTCGGATTTTCAAAGGCTCAACTGCTACCCATTTTTCATTGTTTTGGCAATTACAAATAAGTGTATGTGTGCGAGTTCAATTGTCTTGATATAAAATAAATATGACAGTAAAAAAATTTTACTTGCTTTAGTAAACTAAGTGTCCAATCCCAACCTGACCCAACCCTAAAAATTTGTGGTCAGGCTCTAGGGATTCAGGTTTTTAATAGTATTTATTTTTTATTGGACCCTATAATAACCCATACTCAAAACATATTTACTTTTTATTTTAAATTTTAGTTCTCCTTTATATAACATTGTATATATAAAAAATATCTTCTAAAATATATTGTATTTTTATTATAAATAGGAATAATTATCATAAAAATTATAAATTTTAAATTTTAATTATTTTTATATTAAGACGTATAATATATTTATTATTAATTCAGGTTTGGTTTGGATCTAAATTTGTCGAATCATATTCAGATCAGGTTCGGGTATTAAAAAAAAAACTTTATATACATTTAGATTCGGGTTCGTGTATTTAAATCGGGTCGAATCATCAGCGGTCCCTCGTACCCAACCACCTCTCGCAAAAAATGTGACCCGGCCCGAGTAAATCAGGTAGCCGACCCGATAAATACATCCCACTGTAAGGGGTACAATCGTCATTTCACGCCCTGACGGATAAATATCTCCCAAACCGGCCCCCATCGGGACCTAAGCCCCTCCCATTCCCTCCCTCCGATTTTCTCGGCGGCGGCGATCTGAGGGGCGGCGGTTGCCGGTGGTGGACGGCGGCGGCGATGACGAAGCTGTATGTGCAGGCGGCTCGACCGGTGGACATGAACAAGAACACGGAGTGGTTCATGTACCCCGGGGTGTGGACGACCTACATGCTTATCATCTTCTTCTCATGGCTCCTCGTCCTCTCCCTCTTCGGCTGCTCCCCCGGCATGGCCTGGACCATCGTCAACCTCGCCCATTTCATGGTTGTGTATATATCTTCCCTCCCCTCCCCTTTCCCTTTATCTTCCCTCATTTTGTGTCTATTTGGTTCAATTTTATGCTGTGTTTATTCGATTGGGACGGTGTGATTGGATTTGTTGATGGGAACAAAGATGGGACATGTTGATTTAGGAAAAAATGGATTGGAAGTTGACGTGTACTTGTGGTGAATTTTGGTTGGATATATTTTAGCTAGATCAGTCATTTGATAGCTTGCTTGATTTGGGGGAAGAGGACGGACAGGCCAATTTAGGGGGAAAAAAGACATGATACATTAGAATTTGATGGAGATTTGTGCTTTGTGGGTGGTATGCTTTCCTTGATCAACCATATAATAGCTTGCTTGATTTGGTATAAAACATTTGTTATACATTGGATTGTTGGAATTCAATGGAGATTTGTTCTGTGTGGACGAATATATCTGGCTCGGTCAGTCATTTGATAGCTTGCTTGATTTAAGGGGAAGAGGGTGGGATGGGCTGATCTAGAACCAGATGTGATAGGTTCGATTTTTTATGAATTTTTTGCTTTATCGGTGGATATATTTGGATTGATCAATCATTTGGTAGCTTTCTTGATTTTGGAAGAAGAGGATGGGCAGACCGATTTGGAAAACATACGGAACACATTGGAGTTTGATGGTGATTAATCATTTGATGGGACAAGTTAAGGGGTTAATGTAGAAAAAAATGTGTGTAATTGATTGGAATTTGATGGAGACTTGTCATTTGGTGGCTTTCTTGACATTTGAGAGAAGAGGATGGACAGGCCAATTTAAAAATATGTTGTGATACACTGGTATTTGGTGATGATTTGTGCATTGTGGGTTGGGAGAGACCAATGGGACAGATTAATTTGGAAAGCAGATATGATAGATTTGGATTTGGTGGAGATTTGTGGCTTTTTGGGTTAAAATAATTTGTCTTGATCAGTCATTTGATGGCTTGTTTAATTTGAGGGAGATAGCTGAGTCACATTAATTTAGAAAATGGGTGTAATTGATTAGAATTTGATGGAAATTTGTGCTTTTTGGGTGAAGAATATTTGCCTTTGATCAGTTATCTGATAGTTTGTTTGGTTTAAGGGAAACAGATGGGACATGCTAATTTAGAAAACAGATACGATAGATTAGCATTGGATGCAGATTTGTGCTTTTTTGGCCGAAAAGTATTAGGCTTGATCAGTCATTTGATAGCTTGTTTGATTTAGGGAAATAGGATGTAAAAGATTAGAATTTGATGGAGATTTGTGATATTTGGTAAATGCAAATCATTTGATTTCTTGTTTAGTTGTGGATATTATTGCCATTAATTTTAGGGGCAAATTGTTAGCTCCCCTCTTCCCCAACCCACCCACCCACCCCCCCCCCAACCCCGCCCGCCCGCCCGCCCAACCTCCCCAAATCCATTTTGGTCGATTCATCCTCCTCTATTGTTTAGTGAAATAGAATCCTATCAGTAGAAACACGAGGAACAAGTAGCTGTCAGTTATCGGGTTTATGGGATTCATATTGGGTGATTTGATTCTCACGTATAGGATTGATAATGCTGATGGTGAAGGAACATAGTGGACTAGGATTGATGGATATTTGTGCTATTTGGGTGAATGCATTTGGCTTGATCTATTTTTCAATGGCTTTCTTGGTAATGGATATCACTGTCATCAATTTGAGGGGTACCCCACTTGTATAGTTTAGCTAATTCAGCTTCTTCTTGGATTTATAAGATTGGCATGATGTGATTTATTTCAAATAAAAAAGATTAGACCAACATTGTGAAGAGACATAATGGATTAAAAATTGATGTAGATTTGTGCTTATGGATGATGATATTTTCCATGATCAATAATTTATAGCTTGTTTGTCGTGGTCATCATCGTAATCAATTTGAGGGATAAGCTTTTATCCAATGTAGCAGTTTACTCAATTTAAGGGGTGCGAACTGATGGGCCTAAGTTATTTTTTCAAAATGTTTAACCTAAATTGAAGATTTATAATCACCCTCTCACTAATATACCGGATCTTACCCAAGTAGTATTGGATGTGGGACTAGTTTTATAAGATGTTACAATCCACTCACCTTAAAAAATATCTTTTCTCAGCCCATGAGCATAGTCATATCCAATCTAGCCCAGCCCACCGTTGAATTTGGTCTCATATTGGCTTTCATACCATTTGTAAAAACCCAACCAAAGTGCAAACTAACGGCTTATGTCATCCTTCAAAATCTTTTACCCAATTTGAAGATTTATAAGCACACCCGTACTAATATACTAGATTCTAGTACATAGTAGATGTGGGACTGATTTAGTGATATTTAATTGAGTTGCTCCATTTAATGAACTAAGCATTCTCTTTGCAACAAATGGCCAGTAATGTGCATATTTTTATTCGTGGTACGGGAAGTCTAATAAACTCAACCATGCATTAAATGGCTTGAGTTAATGAACAAAGAATGACTGACTTGTTTAGGTAGTGGATGGCATTTGGTTTTATAATAGTTGTTTTCTTGAGTGCGTTTATATACTTTTTTCTATCAGATGGTGGGAAGGGTTATAGTGCAAATCTTCATTGTTCATCAAAGTACATGTTTTAAGGATTTTTTTTTAAACAGTTGTGTGCTTTTCCAGTCATTTTCATATGTCTTTTCCTTTTCCTTTTCCTTTTTGTCATTCACAATATTTGTAAATTTGTGTTTACTATCTTATATAAAACTGGCAAATTGAGTATACAAATTATGTCTAATGGTAAGTTTGATTCAAGATTTCCCTTCTCGCTCTTGGAGGTGATCTTGTCAGTTTCTCACCTAGATATTTGAAGTTGATTTTTTTTATTTGAACTAGATTTAATGCTTTGTTTTGGGAAATTCTTGTTGGTTCCTTTTTATTATCTTAGATTGCAAAATTGATTAGATACATACATCAAGTGAGTGGGTAAGTTGCTTTTACAATTTCGCATCTGACGTTCTCTTGTGGTCTTGAAGTATTTGGGCCATTGATAAGGGCTAAAACTTGTTATAGTGGGTCCAAAATTGGTTATGCAGATAATTCGTGATCTTCTAACCTAATCTGTAATCTTTAGGTTTTACACAAACCAGGATATCATATATCAATCTTGTATGACATATGGTCACCGATAAAGCCTAAGAGTAGTATTGGGCATTATTTGGTGAACTTTTTAGCCATTATGTCACTGTGAAGTGCGAGGTAGAGAATTTTGTCTCAGGTGTGCACATTTTGTGCCTGTTACGTGTCTGGTGAATATCGAAGCTGAAACCTGGGCTTCAATGGGGATGATCATTGTAGTAGGTCTTGTAATGAAGGGCTAAAGTTGTTGGTGTTAGATTAGTGGATGATATAGGTTGATAGTTCATTTTGGTTGTTAAATTTGTTGCCAGTTTCTGAGATTGCATCCCCTGCATGAAATATTTTTATTTTGAATGGCTGCTAGTGGCTGAGAAAATGAATTTTTTTGGCAAGTGATTTGAAATTTTAATTTTAGTCTATATGGCATGGAAAATTCAATATTATTTTGGTTTGGAATCATCTGGGCATGTCTCTCTTCTTATCCGCAGTGTTTTTACTATTTGTCTGGTTTTTTTTTGTCTGTATTATTTGAGATTGTTCTATAACTTTTAATTTAACATGGCATTTTTTATTGTAGGTTACATATCACTTTTTCCATTGGAAAAAAGGAACCCCATTTGCTGAAGATCAGGGCATGTATAATGGTTTGACATGGTGGGAGCAGATAGACAACGGCAAACAACTTACCCGTAATCGGAAGTTTCTTACTGTTGTACCCGTTGTGTTGTAAGTGTTTTTTTTCTCTTGATCATTACTTGTGCACCTGCTGTACTTGGATTCTAGTTTTAGGAGGTAAGATCAAAATCTTGTTTTCTTTATGTTTAATTGAAGAAACAATCTCACAGTCAAATGAGCGATGGAATTAAGCATCAACATTTTTTATGGTCATTTTCCAACTCTGCTGCAATGTGTGTTTGACTCTTGAAAAGAAAAGTTTTGGTGAGGTTTCATATTTAATAGTTTGAGGGAGTTGGAAACTGGTGAGAAAAAATATAATTGGAAAAAATGTTGATGGAAAGTATCACAAGTTCTACTGGCTATATGATCTCTTTCAGAGCATTCATGCATTTCTGGTTCTGTTCTCATAAAGAAACTTGGTGAATTTTAAGGATTGTTTTCTATTTTTTGTTTTTTAAACTTTGCCAACCATTATCATGGTGAAGTTCATTAATATCTGACAATGAATTGATGAAAAAATATGGGAAAATAATACGACATTTACTAATAATTATTTACTTAACTTGATTGAAATGAAGACTGTGATAGGAATACCACCATGTCTGTCATAGACCAGATACTGTTGAAAGGTTTTACTGAATCTTATGTTAGGAAATCCCACTTTTTTTTTTTCGAAAGAGAAGATCCCACTTTTGAGGGTTAAAATCTATGACAATATAACTACTAAGCTCAACCTGAAACTGGTTTGGTACATAAAATAAAACAGGTGTTGAGTGTTTGTTCCCTATCAGTTGTTGATTGTTTGCCATTTAATACCTTTGTTTTTAGAATTAATTTATTTTAAAAATCAGAAGTAGGAGAAGCTCATAACCTAGTCCCACATTCATTATTTTACAACTTCATCATTGATTATGATGACACGTTTTCATGAAGGAAGTTGATTGATAATCATTTATTAAATGGTGGGTTCTATTTAATTGGATTATGGTTCATATACTTTTTTATTGATCATATATGGGTTTGAGATTATTTGTTTTGAAACTCATTTTATCAGGATCCCTTTGATGTTCAATAATCTGTATTTACTAGTGCCTCTATTTATGAATCCTGCATTTAGGGTTTTCCTCTATAGAGGTAAAGGTTATGGATGGTCCGTCTTTTTTAATTAAATAGATCTCTTTGAGTTAAAGAGGGTCTTTTTATAATATCTAGCTGGTTGGAGTTGATATTTTAATATTTAACCGGTATGGAAGGCATAAGAATATAATATGTCAAAAAAATATGTGGGCCACAAAACAAAGAGATCTATCCAATTTACATTCACAAATTAGTGAGAACACGATGAAAAAATTAACATTTTGACGGAGGAGAGACGTGTCCATGTCCAATGAAGGTCAAATATGAGTTGTTTTCAGTTCCTGGTAAGGCTAAGTGAATCAATGTAGTTATTTTATTTAATTGGGCTGTGTCCATATAATCCATGTTTTTCCAGTCAATGAATTTTTTTAAGGCTTTATGTGGACAGAAATATTATAGAGGGGCATGTTCGTTATCACTAAATTTGAAAAAAAAAGGTATAGAATTGGGTGCATAATGTTGCTATGTTTTTTATGACCTAAAAAACACAATGCCAACAATTAGCTAGAGTGTATAAACTAGAGTTTATGGCCAATTTTTTTCTCTTATCAGTGTTCTATTTTTGCAATCTTACTCAAATTTGTGTAGCATTTGTTAGTTTGGATAACGTTTTGAGTTTAGGGGCAAGTCTCTGGTGGAAGGTTGATCCTAATTGTGCTCTACTATTTTGTGCAACCATTTGCATACTAGTTTCAAGAACATTGTGGTTCCTTGTAATAGTTGTGGAACAGTGAATGGCTTTTATGCTAGATTTCCTGTTTGTTAATTTTATAGTTAACAAATTCTTTGTAGGTGCTATGAACTATTAAATAATACTACCCATTGAAATGAGTGAACGCCTGCCTAAGTAATTTTCAGGCCTGGAAATTTGCATACTTGAGGCAACGAACATTTTTCTCAGGTTGATTTTCCGTGTCATTGCAGGTACTTGATTGCTTCCCATACAACAGACTACCAGCACCCAATGTTGTTTCTGAATACTCTAGCTGTGTTTGTCCTTGTGGTTGCCAAATTTCCCAATATGCATAAGGTCCGCATATTTGGCATCAATGCAGATCACTGATTAGAAAGATATTCCAAAGTACGGATAATGAAGGTATGCCTTTTGAAGGATTGGCATCTATGTACAAAAACTGCTACTACGGGGATATAACGAAAAAAGGTTACATTTTTTTGATATGAGAGAATATCACCTTTCACTGCTTTTGGTCAGCTTAAAATTTCCATGTCGATAAACTTAAAAAGAAATGATTGTATTGCTTTGTTCTTTGTTGGGATTGCAAGAGATATGTAATGCATTGTACAGTTAGATATCACTTCTCACAGGAAAGCCGTTTCTATTCTTATTTTTGAAAATGCCAATCTGTGATTGTTAAGAGATTGTGATCCGCTGTTTCAAATGCTGCCCTTTGCGTGTTACTTGGTGGCTGGGAAATCTCTGTAGATGATGGAATTAGCATATGAGATGGTGATGGGATTTTGATTCTCTCCTTCAAATATATATTCTTACCAGTGTTCATTATTCCAGAGCACCTAATCACTGGACATATTTTTGGCTTAGTGCCATGGAATGTTGGGTGGATCTTCGTCTCTGCGTTTGAGCGGTTTGCTTATGCTTTGAGTTGAATGATAAAACCCGAAATAGTTCTATGCATTGGAATCTCATATTTCTTCTGGGTATGATGAGTCTATTTATTTCATTATATTCATTGGATGGATATTGGGGAGGGAAAAAGGGTGGGGGTGTGATTTTGTAGCATTATAGGACTTGTATATTTGGAAGTTTGTAAAATCTAATCATAATATTAAGAAAAAATCTTATATTTAGAAGAGACGGTTAACAATATTAGGAAAATTTTTAAAGTAAATACCTCATAAGTATAAACTTTTGGAAAAATTTTAAAATTCAAGAAATAATTATAAAAAATATGGAAGGAATATCACTAGCGAAAGAGCGCTTATTGTTACTAACTATACATGCTCTATGGAATTTGGTGAGAGAAACGTATGGTCTAGAAAAGAATATCTAAAGGGTTTATGAGCTTTTGTGAAGAAATATTTCTCGCAAAGTAAGGTTCTAAGACTCTAAATGAGCATTCTACTAATCTAAATACTTGGAAGCAACAAGTTGAGGATCTGAAGGTTGTGTCTTTCTTGTCTGGGCTTAGTCCTCAGTATTCCTCAGCCAAGGATCGAATTCTCACTGGCACTAATCTTTCAATTCTGAATGCTACATTTCAAGGCTATCAAGAATCCCAGTGGAAGTCGAAATTCCATTGGAGAATGTGGAGTCTGTTGCCTTAGTTTCTAACATACAACCTCTTTCAAACCCTTTGAGGGGTGGAGGTAGAAGTCGAGGTGGAAGAGGAGGAAGAATTGGTAATAGGAAGGATAACAGGTTTTGTAAACATTGTCAAACTCCAGGCCATACAGAAGAGAAGTGTTGGTTGAAGTATGGGAGATGAGAATGGGCTAAACAAGCCTCAACAAAGTGAGTCACTCCAAGCTTTGGTTTCAACTGCTGCTGCTGATGCATTAGATTGGCACATTAGGTTAGGTCACTCAAGTTTGAACAAGTTGAAGTTATTAGTTCCTTCCTTAGGGTCTGTGACAAGTTTAGAGTGTGAAGCATGTCAGCTCTCGAAGCATCATCATGTCTCTTTCCCTAGTCATACCTTGTTTAGGGCTAATAAATCATTCGACTTAGCGCGTTCTGACGTATTATGTACTATTTATTGATGACTATAGTCGAATTGATTGTACTTGAATAAAGATAGAAGTGAAGTTTTACATGCTTCCAAACAATTGCTAATCAAGTTAAAACACAATATTCAAATGCAATTAAAGTTTTTAGATTAGATAATGCCCCAGAGTATAAATCTTCATCGTTTAAATGTTTATTTCAAGAAAATGACATAGTTCATGAAACCTTCTGTGCAAATACTCCACAACAAAATGGAGTTTTCGAAAGGAAACACCGTCATTTGCTTGAAGTTATTAGATGCCTAATGTTACACATGTTAGTGCCTAAAAGTCACCTGCTTGAGGCATTGTTTACAACATGCTATCTTATTAACAGGATGTCATCTTCTACTTTGAATAATGAAATGCCTTACAGTGCTCTCCATCCTAACAGGTCTTATTCCCTCTTAAACTTAGAATATTTGGAAGCATTTGTTATGTTCATTTGTTCACAGGAAGATATGGCAAAACTATCAGTAAAATCAGTCAAGAGTGTCTTTCTATGATATTCTACAACCCAAAAAAGGAGATGTTTGTTATAATTGATGTCATTTTTTTTGAAAAGCAAGCATTCTATCTTAAGGATTCACATAATGCTCTACTAACGTCTTCCAGGTTTGCTACCAATTCCTGTTTTTGATCAGTAGCAATAGCCAGAAAGTCGACAACTCAAATTTGCTGATCCACCACTGGTATACTTTAGGAAAAAGTATAAAATTTCCCTCTACTGAAAATGCTGATAATAACTCTCCAAGTAATGCATTCAAAAAGGTACCTTCTAGTTCAATAGTCTTCTCTCATAATCTTGCCTCTATTGCTATTCCTAGGACTGATTATGAAGTTTTAAACGATAAAGCTGGAAATTAAACCTGTAGACACTCCACTTCAAGCTTCCTTCAAGTTAGAACCTGGTATTGGAGAAGTCTTAGATGATCAAACTAAGTAAAGGTCGATAGTAGGTAAGCTGATTTATCTTATAGGTACGCAACCAGATCTGTCCTATGTTGTGAGCGTGGTAAGCCAATTCATGCAAGACCTTAGAAAGCCTTATTGGGATGCTATTTTGAGGGATCTTAAAGTATTTGAAAAAGCACCCTAACAGAGGGGTCTTTTATGCAAAGAATAGAGGTAAAAGTTCAATTATAGTACAAGCATATTTGGATTTTGATTGGGCTGGATCATCTTATGATAGGAGGTCAACTAGTGGATATTGTATCTACCTAAGAGGCAACTTTGTCATGTGGAAAAGCAAGAAACAATCAGTTGTTGCTAGAACTTCAGCTTACGCAGAAGATAGAGCTATGGCAAAGGGAGCAAGAAAACTTATATGGATGAAAATGCTGCTAGAGGAGTTGGGATTTCCTGCAGAACAACCTATAATCTTGTGGTGTGACAACAAGTTTGTAGTTCATATTGCAAATAACTAAGTGTTCCACTAGAGGACCAAGCATATTGAGTTGGATTGTCACTTCATTCATGAGAAGGTGAAAATAACATGATTAGCTTGAGACATGTAACGACCAAGACTCAAGTAGCAGATTTCTTTACTAAAACCGTTGCCAAGCAGAGGCATGAACTACTCTCCAAGCTATGTTTGGTGAACTCCTAGGGGAGCATTGAGAAATTAAGTATATGATTGTAATACCCCTAAAAAGTTAGTTTCATATCCAATCTCTAATGGGTAATATATAGTTTATTAGCAAAAATAAACTATAAATTTTCAATTCAATTAATTACTTTTGAACTGATGACTTAAGCCCATTTGTTTACACTCTAGGTCCGGTTGTCATAGGTGGTATCAAAGGTAATCTGTGGTTTCGTATGGAATGATGTACTAAACTGGACGTAGGCTACGATGTTTGCCACTCGGCTAAGTGTAGGATTTTTATGCTAAATTGAATGATGTACTAGACTAGATGTAGGCTACAATGTTTACCACAGGCTAAGTGTAAGAATTTCGATGACAATTTTTTAAGGTGGGCAGATTGTCAGACCTTTAAAAGTTTCTCCCACATCCAATACTTAAAGGGGTAAGATCCGATTTATTAGTAAAAATGGATTATAGATCTTAAATTTTATTTAACCCATTTTGAAGGGATGACTTGGGCTCATTAATTTACATTTTGGGCTGGGTCGTTATAATTACACTGATAGGTGTCAAGTTATTTAGAGCTTGTTTGACTGGTTTTTATCTAGAAATTTGAACTTGAATTATAATTAGATGAATCCCTCCCTTTAAGGGATTAGTTGTAACATGAGTCAATATATAAAAGAAAGGTTTGCAGCCATGCGGAATTCGTGTTGAATTCACCATTTTTTTAATAATGCCATTCCTGTGTTGTCATGAATTTCTACAATCACCAACCAGTGTACTTTTCAAAAATCTAAAATAAGTTATATTGATGTCATAAAGAGATGACATTTTATCAATTTCCTACTTGTGCACCTCTACTTTTTATACATATGTACCTCGTTAATAAAAAGAGTTTAAATTAGATGTGCAGCTTATATAATTTATATGACCATATAGCTCACCTTAATTTTTTCCTTTGTAACATAAGTTGAACATATACATGGTGAGGCATGTTGGCTAGTTAGACTTACCCTCCTTCTAAAATATAATAATAATAATTAGTCGAGAATGTGTCATTAAAATTACTCCAAAGGTGTAGGCCCTCACTTGTGTAATTAAATGACTTTGGCCACCATACATTATACTAAATCGTCTTGAAGGTTCCATATATATATATATATATATATATAAAACAATGAAAATTAGTTGCAAGTGTAAAACACAGGTATTTTGCCAGACGGTTTTGGTTCGGTTTGGTCTTAACTCTAGATTAAGTTGTTTGTTCTCTATATATGATTTGGTGTGTACGAGTTACAATTTTAGTCTCCTCCAGTGCTTAGTGCCACCCGGCTGGACACTACGCTGTTTCAGATCTTCTTCTGCTTTTATTTAAGTTGAGTCTAGTTAGGTTTAGGATAGACTCCCTTGTGAATCTAGTTTGCTTGTCATATATTTGGAACCCCTTTATAATTGTCCTAGCCATTGCAGAACCCATGACATAGTTTCCAAGGTCGTCTAGGCCGCTTTAGGCTCAAGGCCCAAAATTCCTACACTTAGACCCATTGATAGCCTAGTCCAGCCCACCATCTAACATGGAACAAAGAGGCTTATACCATTTATAACGACCCAACCCTCACAATCCACCCACCTTAGGAAATTTTGTCCCCAAAATTCGTACACTTAGACTCGTTGATAGCCCCAATCCAACCCACCATCTAACATGGAACCAAGAGATTCTGATACCATTCATAACGACCCGAGCCCAAAGTCCAACATAATGAGCTAAGTTAATCTTTTCAAAAGTGGTTAACCAAGTTAAATATATATAATTCATTCTCACTTATAAACAAGATCTTAGCTCATTAGGTATTAGATATGAGACTAAGTTGAAGGATCTCATAATCCACCCCCTTCGAAGAATTTTGTCCTAGAAATTCCTATACTTAGACCCGTTGATAACTCAAATCCACGACCTTTTTAGCTCGTGACCGGCAGCCTAGCCAAATCCTTACTCCAACCTATTATTTAATACAAAGCCTGGAGGCTCTGATATCATTTGTAATGACCCAACCCAAAGTGCAATGTGATGGGCTAAGTCATCTTTTCAAAAGTGGCTAACCAATTTAAAAATCTATAGTTCATTCTCATTTATAAGTAAGATCTTATCCCGGTAGGTATTAGATGTGAGACTAAGTTAAGAAATCTTTATATATATATATATACTATTATTATATAATTTGATATTTTATAATAATATACTAATAGCTTGTAATTATTATGATGTGAGAGGCAATGTTCTATAGACAATTTAATAATACAATAGAAAGCGTTCTTTTTCCATGAGGTGATTCCACAATTTTTGAAGATTTTTTCTTGAATTTAAAGAATTTTAGAGGAAAAGTTATCATGATTTTTAAATTATTATAATGGTTCAGATTAGATATATAGATTCATAATTAAACATAACTATGAATTGTCTCATATCATGATTGTTAGATTATTATAATGACTGATATTAAATCTCTATGATTCTTAATTTAACTATAACTTTGAGTTATGCCTCCTATTTTAACTATAACACATTAAAATAATATTATATATTTTGAATTAATGACTTAAATTTAATTTCGTAAGGAAGATAATACTATATTTATGTAATCTTTAGACTATGTCATTACATATAACGTGCATTCTTGAATTTTTAAGAAAAACTGATTTATCCATCACTATCAAATAGGGCGCAATGAAAAAAAGATATTGTAATAAAATTTCTGTGAAGATATATTTAATAGAAGTCAAACTTACATCTTAACACATCCCAAAAAATAAATAAATTACTAATTAATAAAAAATCAATATTTTTACCTTGAGTTATCATAACTTTTATAAAGTTTTTTTAATTCTTTCAAGTTAATTAAATTGAGTCAAAATATATTACACACAAAGCCTTCACAATGTGAGATAATTGGATTCGTAGTGTACTTGAATCAATATATACGATGTCATCCTTTTAAAAATTATACAGATTATATTGGCCAAGGTGGGGCCATAATGCACTTGTGCCCATGCATGGCGATCTTTCATAATAAATCTGATTACGCCGGTGTAAGTAGATCTATTACATTCAATAATTTGCAACGCAGCTGAGTCGAGGCTAGCCGTGTGTATGAGTCATGAGTGTTATGTATACCAAAATATATAATGATAATGTTAACACAATAGGAAAATGAGTTATCAGAATATATAAGAGTATGTCAGTTCATTTTTTTTATTTATAATAGACTAAAGAATTATATTTAGGTCATGTATTGCATTATGACATGTTAGTTAGTGTTTTGGGTAGGTTAGTGGGTTTAGAACATGTTTTTCGACTTAGACATGATTATTTTATTTTATGATATTTTATTATATTTTATTTTAAATTTTTTTCAGGATTTATTTCGTATTATTGACTTGAGTTAGGATTGTGTTAAATTTTTATTCCTCCCTTTCCTTTTTCTCCACCTGACGCTTCACCCTCCCCCTCCTCCCGATCCACACTGACCACTACTGGAGCATTGCTGGCAGCATTGCCATTGGCCTCCCTCCGCCAGCGACTGGTCTGACCGGCGCCGCCACGTCCTCCTCCCTCCCCCCACCTTCTTCATCCTTCCCTAATCAAGCCTCCACGCCCTACCCACAACCATCTTTGGGTCTGCCGCCGCCACGCCTCACCATCGCCATCTCCTCCTTCGGCCTCCCTCCCGGCACAGATACCTCCTCACCACCCTCCCTCAACCGAGCTAGGGCTGAGTTGTCATGCCCTAGCCGGGGCAATTCTGAGTCGCCGCCGCCGCTGTCGTGACTAGAGCCGCCTGCCAGGCCTTACGGCTGACCTCCTTCTGGTCATCTCATCCTCACCAGGCCATCCTCCTCTTCTTCCTTCATCCCTCATAGCCGAACCCTCTCCCATCACGGCTTCATCAACTTTGATGCACTCACTAGCGACCAGCAGTCGTCTACGCCAGCCAATCACAAACCGGCCAAATGTCGCTCTGGGTAGACTGCTTCAGGTCCCAGCGGCATACCCTAGCCCATCCCTGGTTGAGTCTCCCCTTGGCCGAATAGTAGCCATACCGACCGTTGCCGCGGTAACCGCTGCTGTCAATGTCGCCGCATATGTTAGGTAAATGTTAGAATTGAATTCATTTCATGTTGTTGATCATTATTGTGGTATTGATTATGGAATGAAAGTATGAATCGTGTGATGTGAATGTGAGTTGATTTGAATAGTTATGCTTTAGTAGGTAGTATTGATGAAATTATATGCATAATTTTAAATTTAATTGTAAGCGGGTTATTATGATAATTGATTAAGAATGAAATGATTAAAGTAAAAACATTAAATTTCTTTACGTGGATTGACGGTAATTGAGTCATGTTAATTAAGTGTTGAAGATTGAAATTCAATGATTGTGGAGATGGTGGTATGACGATAGTAACAACTATATTGTAATTAGTGTGAATACGTGAATTTCTTATTGTTAGGATTTCTAAGTTATTGTTATTGTGTAGATGATTGAATTGTATAATGGGGTGTGAATCAATTATCATGGTTAGAATGCATATGTTATTAATCGTGGATCAATTTGTGATAAGATATAATGAAAGTGAACATGAGGGATGGGTGTTATTACATGAATTTAGTGGTCGTTGTTAATTGTGCATGAATGGATTTAAAGGAAATGTTGATCTAAATAGCATAAGCAAGGGTATTCTTCAGTGGATTACTATGTTTAACATGTGTTGATCGATGTAGGTAGCTATAGTTGTTCATGCTTTGATAGTGGCTCATGTATGTATTTGGGCATCTTGATGTGTCTCATTTGATTTCTAATATGACATGAATGAGATTATATGTATATCATTCATTGTGTTTATGCATCATATAGATAGAATGAGTGTTAGTATTTAGTTTTGATGTGTAGGTATGGAGTAAGAGTTAGACGCCTAGGCACGTGGCCTCTCTTGGAGTTTTTATCAGGTCCGTTTAGGACTTGCCCCTGACTTATTGCTCTATTCTGTGTGATTTGATTTATTATTTGCAAGGTGTGTTAAGTGGTGTTTTATCGGATCCGACTTAACTTGGGTCATTTAGTTGAATAATTTTCCGGATTTAATAACCCTCGAGGATGAGATCCTTCGAATCTAATTTTAAAAATGAGATCCACCACAAGTTGCCTTAGGGCCTATTATATAAATCTCTTCCCATGTCTATATATAATTTTATCGAGTTTTCAATGAGACGAAGATGGTGAAACTGACTCGCACATACCATGAGTGGGTGCACGTGCCAGTCACAACGCACTCTGGATTAGTGAGAGGGTTGTTCCATTCCCGAGGGATCCTAACAACTCCATATTTTTAGTTCCTCACACCCAGAAAAACGTGGAGGTTTACGAGTACTGTTTAGTACAGCACACATCCGAATATGTGGTTCAAAGGATACTAATGGCAACTGCCTGTTACTTAGTCTTTGTCCTCACGGCCAACAGATATATGGAGGATAGGAGAGGGCATAGGATAAACTGGTAGTCCCAATAGACCAGAAAAGAAAAATGGGAAAATGTCGAGAGAGATATCAGTAGATAAGTCAACTGAGGATGTTATCGGGTCAACAACCGGGTGGTTCCTCACTAGATGCCCTTTAGAGAGTTCAGTAGAAGATATAAAAATACTTTTCTTTACATGTGAGTTACCTCTTATGGCCAGTTTGATATAGTTATATTTTTGGACCAGTAACACTCATGACTAACGTGTTTTTATTATATATGCAGATGATGATCAGGAGATGATATGCCAAACTGGACGGAGAACCAACGATATCTTGTGCACACACATCTATTTGACTATAGATTATTTGTGATTATCATGTTTATACGCTGATGACGTAAATGTTATGATAAAAATGATGCAACGAGATGATTTGTGTTAGCGAATAGAATCGGTTACTACCCACATGATATGAATTTGATTGTGAATAATGTTATAATGATATACATGGTTAGTAAAAATATTTTGTTTTGAATGTGATCAATAGATGGGTCAAACCCCAATTAAGTTAGATCAGATGAAGGTAAATCAGCATTCGAGTCAAAACTCTACACAAAAATGAATTATACGGTTGAATGAAAGTATTATGTGAATTTTTTATTAAATATTTATATTATCCATGATTTGACAAGGTCGTCCGTTATTATAATTTCAAGGGATACTCTATCCGTTTTGTTTCTCGGATTTATTGATTTTTATCGTGATTGAATGGTTTAGTGTAATTTGGTTTGCATGACATTCATGTAGTATTATGTTAGCTTCCGAACATTTCATTCATGCATCGTGATGATTATCTTTCATCTTAAGACGTTGAATGTAAATCCTTTCGAGTTAGGTTCGGGTTAACCACTTACTCGTGTGACCCGTAACATTTTGGTTCAGTTTAAGAGTAAACTGGATTTGAAGTGTTACACAAAAAATCTATAGTGTAAATTTATGGACTTAAGTCATCCTTTACAAGTTAAAATTTATAAACTCGTCTCCACTTAATTATATATATTGGATTTTACCTAGTGAGGTGTTGGATGTGAGACTATATTGTGTTGTTATTATAATCCACCAATTTTTAAGAAATTTCGTTCTCAATTTTTTAAACTTGTGGGTAACTCTATATTACATATTTGGTACATAACTAGTTAAGCCTACCATCTAATATGCTCTTAGGTCAGTTCTGATACTATCTTTAACAATCCGGTTTAAAGTACAAATTGATAAGCTAGTCATCCATTTAATATGTATTAGAGAAAACACTTTGCATTGATTTGGAGATTACAAGTTATTTGAAGAAACAATTTCAATTTATCTTTACTTGATTGTGCAAAATCCGTGCCTTCCATGACGTGGGGTGCACCGGTTGGGGCGTTTATGCATGTTGAAGGTAGTGATGTGCACAAAAATTATGCCATCTAGTATCAGTTTCCGAGTTTCAACCGCCCATTGCCATTCTTGTTGCATTACAAGGAAAGAAGTCCAAGCTCTCTAATTTGCCTACCAGCTTCTCACCTCTTCAAATGTCAAATTGGGCGGCAAGACATTCCATTTCTTGGCCAAAACCACTCCCTTACTATGACTCCAACATTCCTCTAAATGCATAAAAAGCCATCCTATCAATGACAAAAATATGGGGAAAATGAAGGCTTTGCAATTTTCAACTTTGTCCGGCTTCTTCTCATCTTCCAAATCTCCATTTTATCAGAACCCATGTTTTGTTTTTTCTGCTTCCAACCACCCAACTTGAGAACCACTAGAGAATGTACAGGAGCACATATATATTTGATGTCAACCAAGACCAACCAATCTTTTTTGTCCCTAACCACCTTGTGCATCACTTTCCTTCAGTGGCTATCATCAATCTGGACCATTGAACTCTGACAGGAATACCTCAACATGGATTCTTCCTTTTAACTGATTCTGAGATGACCTTAATTTGATGGTGGATAGTCAGCTGCTTGTTGAATATATTGGTGCTATGAGAAGGTGTGGTTGGGAGAGGTAGCCTCCCTTTCTTTTTTCTCATCAAGCTTTTGTTTGTTTTTGGATGTCAATGCACGAGTGACTATCTCATATTAGAAGATCAAGGTAAAGTTCTTGTATGAAAGGCAGAGAACAGATTACAAGTGAGTCCTTTTGAATTAATTCGAAAGGAATTTCTTTCCTAACTACTACTACTTTTAATTCCAACATCAAGTACTGTTGTTTATTCTCCAACAACACATTTAAAGCTTCCAAAATCTATTAAATTCAAATATAGTCAAACATGATGCACTAAATAATCTGAATGACAGATTTATTAATTGAATCCCCTAGTCAAAAAATAAAAGTTAAAAATATTTTTGTTTTCTTTTAATTAAGCTAAATCGGTATTTTAAAGTAATATAAATTATATATTTATCAATTCTAAGTATCAAGAAAGTAATAAATCTTTATTTCATATAATATTTTTCTAATTAAAAAATAATATAAATGACCCAAAGTCAGTTTAGAGTTAACTCTAAGTTGACTCCACTTCATGGCATGCCAAGTTGAATTTGAATCCCAAGTTTTGATACGGCATAAACGCAAAACTTCTAATTTTAATCTCCCTACGAGACTTATCCTAATATAAGGACTCTAAGTTACATCATCATATAAATGAAACATAAAATTATTAAAAGATTATTCACTCAATCCCTTAGATTTGGATGAGGCCTGCTCATAGCCCCTACAGGCTTACAAATATAGCTCACCTTTTTTTAGACAATTTTTCCACACACACTACACTCAGACCCCAAGGTTGAGAGCCTATCCATAATCGGAATCAAGCCCAAGAACTCCCATGAAAAGAAGGTGTTCATAACCAATGAGCAAGTTCATAGAGACATCACCAAAGAGTTAAATAGGCCGAAGTGCAACATGATGAGCCAAGTTATTTTTAAAAAGTTAATACGTAAATTGAAAACTTATAAACACATTTTTATTATTAGATCTTATTCCAATAAATATTAGATGTGAGACTAATTTAGACGATATTACAATATGTATGATTATATCTTTTTTGTAAGTATGTCGAGCATGAGTTCTAGGGGCACTAACTTGAAATTCTTGGTGATTTTCAATTGAACGTTTTAAATCGAATAGACAGATATATACATAGTGAAACCTTATAATAATTGCAATTTAACGTCAAAAAAATATACAAGAAAGGAAAATACTTGGAAAAATATCAAGGACACACAAGATTATATATATATATATATATATATATATACATCACAACCAATCATCCCAAAGATGAACCTCTCCTTAGCACCAAGTTTGAGCTGGGAAGAATTGGCTTGCAACAGGAATATATGATCAAACACCAGAGATGATGGAGCTCACATGGTGGTGTCAATGGAGGGGACCTAGTGCCTTCTTCCTTCACAGTCTCAAGCAAAATGATGGCTGACATGAGTACCTTCCATGGGGCTTGTCTGAACAAAGATGAAGGTGGAGGCCCTCATTGTGCTAACTGTTAAGGTACTACATATTCATTGTTCCACTATTTTTTAAAAAAAAATTTTTAAAAAAAGATCACATGAATAGTGGCCCCCCAGTTGGTGGTGGTTTTAATCAGTAGTATTGACAGGAGGTTTTGTGGACAGTGTGAGCAAAGCAGGTTCATTCATGCCAGCATTGAGGGGTTTAGACTTCCTCACTTTCCTCATATTAATGAGTTGGTGAAGAGACACATGAATTCAATCCCAAAATTGGGAGTTCTTGTCAAATTGGTACTTTGAAGGTAAACAACTTTTACTCACTCCATCAACCTCTTCAAGGTCATTCATTGGTATTGTAGTAAAGATATCCATTCTAGTGAATCTGTGGTCAGTAAATGAGAATTTGAGGTTCATGGTTATATCAAGGCAATATTATATAGTGATGAAAAATGAATTTGATTTTGCCTATGTCTTCTCTTGAAATGAATGTTCTTACCCACAACCCAAGAACGGTAAGTCTTCAATAACATTGCACCTTCAGATGCTACAATTATTCGAGTCTGGAAATTAATTTGATTCACCTAACTACAAATTTCTCAAGAACTCCAACTAAGCTTATGGGTAGGGGTGGCGACGAGTCGAACTTTTGACTAACTCAGCTTTATTTGCCCGGATGATGAGCTTGATCTCAATTTGTATCGGAAGTTTTTAGCCGAGCTTGGGGCAAGCTCCGAGCAATTTTAACGTCTAACTAAAAACTTTATTAATGTAATTATCGGGATTTGCGCTCTATTCCGTTTTGTTTTATTATTATTTCTTTGGTCTACTACTGATTAAGCCTGTGTAACAAAAGCCGAGTCGAGGCGACTTAGACCTCAATTCTACACAGTACTTTGGTACGTTGGATGTATTAATGAAATGTGAGGTAAGGGTTAGAAATACGTTCCTCTGGTCTATTTGTGTACTAGACTCCTATACCCCATTCTTCTCGGTGTTGAAGACAATGCATCTGACTTTGCATGAAATTGTTCAATTTTTGGACACTTTCGGTGAAGTAACCTACAAGATGTTTGGTCAACCCAACCAATGTCAGCATCGTATGTAATTGGATTAGTTGGATGTAATTGGATTAGTTGGATGTGACCTTGATATAAATTGAAGTATGAGAATATGTACAAAAGTTGTAGGCATGGTTTTCGTGTATTGTTTCATGAAACAACTGAGTAAATAGCCATGGCTGCATGCTTCTCCCTGGTAGGAAAAGCTTAGCACCATCCAAATTTATAAATAATGGTCTTGTGAAATCCTTTGGTCACTTTATTCACTTGGGTTTAGAGGAATTACAACACCATAAGGAAAGAAAAAGAATAGAACAAGCTGTGTACGCCGTGTGTAGGAATTGGTGGTTTCGATTGAATATGGACGGGGATAAGTTCGACCGATATCGATATTCGAAAATCCGAACATATTTCCCATTCAAATCCAAATCCAAATGTTATGTCTATTTTATTTATCGTATTCGTATATATGTAACCTGGATACCGATTCAACTAAAAAAACTATAATAATATAAATTTTAATGTAAAGTATGAGAAAAAAAGATTTTAAATAATTAAATATAATTCTATAAAATATCATCTTGGATCTCCCCAATCGAAATATTTTCATACATATTATATATCTAAATAATCTGAACGCGTATATAATCCAAAATAAGTGGATTCTAAATATTTTTTGATACATTTGAATAATCCGAATTCGTATATAATCTAAAATTAGCTCATATTGGATATAAACGAATTGAATACGTATTGAATTCATGAATATTGGATTTTCTAAACCCAACCCTAGCCGAGGGAAACATATAAGTGGATTAAGTATGTAACAGGTTTTGACAATGTTTAGGTGGTGATATTCTTCTTCCAATCTATAGCTACCTAATCATCCCAATATGTAGAACATAAATTTATATGTACACAACAGAAACCATTAAACACTATCCAACTTCTAAATTTCCATATTCACCTCAGCTTCCCACTTAGGATGACTACCTTTCCATGTTTCCTAACTATAATTTATTACCACCTTCCCACCTCCTATGCCTTAATTTCCACCCTTTCTCTTTTCTATTTCTTAGAATCACTATGAGAAGTTGATGAAATCAGTTACTAAGAGGAAAACAAAAAACAAGGCATGGAGGAGGGAGTTTTGAGACAACTTGATGTTATGGGCCTTGCAGTGTACTACTACCTATATTATTGAATGCTTGAATGAAGAATATACAACACAAAGAAGTAGGGTTAATGTGTAGGTGAAGCCATGGGCAAAGTGGTGATGGTGTTCTAATGGCACTCATGCCAATGGGGAGTGTTTGTGGGGTCACTGAAACACTTTCTTCCCCCTAACATGACATGGGGAGTAAAGCAAGGGTGGTGTCTTGCCTAATCAAACCAGTTGATAAAGAAGAAAACACGTGGTGGACACAATGATACATGAAGAAGGCATGGGTGGCATAGTAAGGAAATCATTAGGTAAGCTTTCGGTTGAAGCAGGTGAAGCTCATATCACCTTCACCTTGGTCCCCTTCTGTACCATTGAAGGAAGAAAAGAAGAAAATGGAAGAGGGAAAGAGATATGATCAACTTTGTAATAATACTAATGGCCATAGCTCAGTGGCAGTAATCTGCTGTGGTAGAATGACACCAGGAATCATGCGTCTTAGCTCGTACCTACTTTGGGTTCTCCTTAGAAATTCGTGGACGTGCTGCAATGGCTGGGAGAAAGGGACTTCTGGGTGGATGGTGTGCATGCTTGATGGGACCTGTCATTCCAGACCTGCCTCAAGAAGATGTAAGGCATGTAAAGAACAATTCATGGAATCATTGGACTCCCACCACTTTGAAAACTGCCAGACCTCAACGTGTCTCAACTCAGATACCTCATTGTAGCTTTCAAACAAAAGGCTGATTATTGTAGCTGCAATTACGTAACTCATCAAATAACAAAACAAAAGAAGATAAAGGAAATAGGTTTCTTATCCACACACAATTCCACATTCCAATCCCAGTACTGAAATTTGAAATATTATTTGCAAAAGTCATGTGAAACATATAACTAAGTGGTGCCAATTTATTTTCTTCCCAACCAAAAATTCAAGGGGTCTTCACCGGCTGCTGCAAGAATCCAGGCCAATTTTGCCATCTCCATAGTTCCCCTCTTTTAGCTCAGACCCAATATTTGAAGCCAACCTAAAAGAAGCTTCACAACCATTGACAGTAACACAGAGGAGAAGAAGTAGAGAAGAAAGTGGAAATTATAAGAACTCCATGTATATATTTATCTGTTAGTTCTGAACAAGTCCAAACAAAAGAACACCCACCATGAAATCATAAAAGAAGTGAAGAGCACACAAAACCATGCTTCTCCTAGTTTTGTCATCTACCATGAGCCTCCCCCCAACATTCCATTCCAGTAACCAGACGATGAATCCCCTTGTCCTCTATTCTGATCAAAATCATTACTAGAAACTGGCTTCAGATCCTCAAATGGAAACAGCAGCCTCCCGCTTCCACTGTCCTGACCACCCATATTGTTGACATATGCACCTCCATTCCCCGTCCCATCAAAAGAAAAATTCAGTCCAAACCCAGATGGATAAACGGAGTTGGAATCAGGCACAGTCATGGGCATGGGCATGAAGGAGTTCAAACCCCTTGAAGCAATCCCAGTCCTGAGCAGCTCAAGGGCTGGTAGAGAAGTAGTAGTAGAAGACGATGTGGAAGAGCCATTGTTATTGTTGTTGCTGTTGTCAATGTTGGGAAGCTCAACAAGGTCCAGTTGGGACATGTTGTGGTACTCTTGGGGGGTCTGGAAAGCAAGATTGAGATCCTGACCACCGTTGATTTTAGGCTTTTGTGAGGGGATGGAAGGGGGATTGAGATCAGATAAGGTGGTCTTCTTGGAGGACAAATTGGAAGAGGAAGATGAGGAGCGTTTGTTCTTCCTTGAGCCACCCCCAACTGGAACATTCCTAAGGGAGCCACCTTCAGTCCAATACCTTCTACAAGTCTTGCAGAAATACCTTGGCTGAGTGAGGCTGTAGTTGTTGTAGTAGCAAAACTTGGTGTTGATGGAGTTGCACCTGGGGCAGTTCAAGGCCTGGTCTTTCTGGGGCCTTGCCTTCCTCTCCACTGTAGGAGGTCTTGAGCAGGTGGTGCTTGGGACCATCTCCTCCATGGGCTTCACCATACCAACTTCCTGAAAGTAAAGGTGGGGGAAGAAAAAAAGTAAAAGGGAGAAAATCACAAAGACCCCAAACAAAGAAGAAGACTGGGAGATCTAAAGAACAAACAGGCGTACACCATCAATCTGATTATCTTAGAGAAACAAAGGCAAATAAGTGAAAAGAAAACAAAGGGACTAGAGGAAATAAGATCATATTAGCAAAAAGCCAAGTAAAAACAACAACAAAGAGAGGAAGATGTCCACTTTTTTCCCCTCCTTTATGACATAACCATGAAAAAGAAGGGCTGGAAGAAAAAGGCATTCACAATACTTTTCAGAGATAAAGCCAAGCTTCTAAAGAGATCAGAGACAACCCACATCAGAAGAAATAAAACCTCTCCCAAAAATCAACAAAAACCAATCAAAAAAGCTTCACAACCTCACCAAAATAAAAACCCTAAAAAAAGAAACCAATTACAAGAAGATCAGCTACATGTTATTTCCCATGAATTTTACCTGTGGCCATTGAGCAGTATCCATGCAAGCTAGCTCTGGGTGGGAGGACAACTGTAGCTAAAGGCTTATATGAGAGATGGGAGAGAGAGGGAGAGGTGAAGAAGCTCCTCGGCTGGAGAGCTCTCACTTGTTTCAGAAGGGAATGTTCGCAGAAGTGGACAGTTTCAACTTTCAATGTTGCCTTAGGCACTCCATTTTGTGTGTGTATATGTGGGAGATAGGAATGACCATTTGTCATGCAAATTGCAATATAACACTACAGCATGGCGGAGTACATAGTAGAGATTGGGAAATGTTCTTCACTTCCACATCGTCCAATTCAACTCTACAAAAGCTGCCGGGGATAAATAAGCTCTACATGAACTATATATGTGCTGGTGGAGGGGGCATGATCATTGAAGACTTTTTTCCTGTAAATCTTAAATTATTAAAATTACAATGTTTTTTTTAATTTTTTACATGGACTAGCTATAATTTTTTCGCTATAACCTTAAATATTTGTAAATATTTATTTTCACTTATTCAAAAAATAGTGAGGATGTCTAATGTCGGTTGTTGTATAATTTAACCACTCATTTAAATTATATGACTGTAATTTTTATATAGATAAAATTAATACCATCGTCATCTAATCGTCCTTATAATCTAACAATTGATATTAAAGTTAGTTTGCACATGAATATCATATACTATTGATACTAATTATTCTAAAAAAATAATTACCCATAAAAGTTATTATTGTTAGAAAAATTGCCCTTGGAGAATGTGTGCTGGATACAAGGTAAAGCTATGAAATTTTGCTGTAAAACTTAATTTTTGAAGTATAATGCATGCTAATCTTTATGTAATAAAGAATTAATAATTTATATTACAATAAAAATACACAATAGGAAATCAAAATATCAGTAATGATAAAATTATGAGAATTTCTGTCCAACAATATTTTGTGATAACTTAAAAATTTTAGTAACAAAATTTTCGTCACTTATATTTTATTTTCGGTCAATTAGGCTTATATTATTATTATAATATTAAAAATAAGGCTCTTGTCTTTTATAACTATAAAATGGTGTGATGTCAGGATTCTCCCACTTCTTCCTTAAGTTACCTCTCTTTAGATAGGAAATGGGGGTGGGACCGCCCGGTCTGATGCTGACCCGGCCGATGGCTTGAACCGAGGAGCCGGCCGACAATTCTAAAGAGTAGGTCCCATATATGAAAACTTGGACAAAATTAGGGTTTTTGGGTGTGTATTTGTTTTTTTTTAAAAAAAAAGATTGTATTGAAATTGACAAACACCATGGAAGAGAAATGGAAATTTCTTCTGGCAATCAAAAGAGAATTGGAATCCATAATTTGGTCGGACCGCACTCGTCCCCCGTTGTTCGCATTTCGCTGTCAAACTGGACCGGATCGGTTTGGTTCAAACCTTCAAGGTAGGTCTGGACTTGCCAACTTCCCACTTCCACTGTTAGGCTGGCATTCCACTATGGAGATTGAGTTGGGCTTAGTGACACCAATAATTTGATGTATAAAAATATTTAAAACTCTACTCTAATGCAGGAACCATGGAATAAAAAATAGGGTTGTATAGATGTATTTTTTATCATTTTTTAATATTGTCTCACATTGTATATCTTATGTATACGGTACGGCATATACACTCTTATATACCGTATAAAGATTAAGCTAGTACTAGCTAAGTTTTATTTTACTGGGTAAGTTTTATGTATTTCCATCCTTGTATACTCGTGTTTAAGTACACTAATTAGTTTAAAATTATATATCAGGAGTAGGGATCTGAACACGTCTGGAATTTGTACGATAAATGGCAACCACAATATGAGATATATATGATTGTTAGTTTTATAATTTGGAAGAAATTAATAGAAGATTAGAATTTGGTTAATTGCTTTGTTTCGTAAGATAACATCATTTATGTTTTACATGCATGAAAAGTAAAATGGGGAAAAAATTTATATGCATAATTTTCATAAACAAAATAATGGTTGGAACCCATATTTGTAAAATCTTCTTAAATTAGTTTACATCCGATGTATATTGATGTAAAATCCGATATATTAGCTAGGGAGATGTGTTAATTATAAATCTTTAGCTTAGGTTTAGCCATTTTGAAAGGATGATTTCAGCATATTAATTTACATATGTGTTAGGTTTTTAAAAATAATATCAAAGCCAACCCAATGCCACATTAGGTTGTGAGGTATACTAGATTATTGAAATTCTAAAATGAATTTTTTATAAGATAAATACATTGTAAGATCTCCTAAAATTAGTCTTACATTTAATACATATTCAAGTAAGATCTAATCAGTAGTGATGTACTTATAATAGTAAAATCATTTTGAAAAAATAATTTAAACCATCAAGTTACACTTGAGTCCGGTCATTATAAATAATATCCCCTAAAACTAAATATTGATCCGGTTAAACTAAATTGGTCATGGGGCAAGCCAATTTTGAATTTTTTAAATAGGTAGATAGAAATCCCCGAAATCAATCTGATTAAGTGGATAAAATCTGATTTTATCCTAATACTTATTAGGATAAAATTTGATATATTAATAAAGATATGCTCATAAATTTTAAACTTTAATTAACCGATTTTAAAAAATAATGATTTTTGCCCATCAATTTGCGCATAAGTCGGCTTGTTACAATAGTTGTCTCATAAACTTATTAGTTACGAAATTGCATATTCTTTCAACTGTAGTTAATACTCCAACCGTTGGCCATATATTAGCCTAAAGCCCAATGCACTAACAAAAAACTTAGTATCATAGCAATCTATCAAGTCAAGTTTTCTAACTGGTGGCATTTCAACATTTTAAAAACAATTTACAAGTTAAAACATACAATTATTATTATGCATAAATATATATATATATATATATATATATATATATATTTAAAATCTAACAACTCCCACTTGGACTATATACATGTATATTAATTTAAAATCTAACTTGCAATTCACTAATTACAGGTTATTTTACTACGTGTGTAGTTTAAAATAGAAGTATAGTATTGCAAATATACAAATTATTAGGTATCAGTTAACTTCAAGTATACAATGAAATATATACGTAGGGCAATGTCCATAGTAGTTCATCCTCGGGGGGCAGCCAATGAATAAAGACGAGGAAAATGGGAGGTGGTACATGCACCCACTTCACAGCGAGCGATTGAGAAAACTCTTGAAGGTCTACTCACTGCGCACTAAGGCATATTATGTGGCCATATTGAGTCTTACACACACACAGCCGCCTACTCGTGCAATATATATTCTCTTCTTCCAAAGTCCTCTCTTCGCTTCATTACACTGTTACAAGCAACAAACTCCACCAGGGCTTACAATGCCGGACAATATGGGTAATATATTCTCTTCGTCCAATGTTCTCTCTTCGCTTCATTTCACTGTTACAAGCAACAAACTGCACCAGGGTTTACAATGCCGGACAATATGGGTACTCTTTTGGGGGATGAGGAAGACGACATATGAGATAGACAGAGATTTCCCGAATACTTTTTAAAGTATTGTAACTATTTTGTACTTGGTTTGAAAAAAAATTATTTTGTATTTGTGATATTTGTAAGTAATAAGATAAGATCATGTGATTAATGTTCAATATATAAGAAACTTTTATTTCAAATAATTAAAAACCCAATATACACGAAATATAATTTATATAGTTAATAGAAGGTGCATTAATTTTTATTCATAACAATTTAATGGATCTCATATCTCAAAATATGTATTAATAAATATAAAAATAAATAATTAGGATATTTATAAATTTTTAAATCAGGTTAATATTTTTAATCTTTTCATTCTAATTATCAAAGTAATTATAGTATAATTTAATTTCAAAATATTTTTAAACTATCATATTTTTAAAAAAATAAAAAATAAGTGATATTGACGTCAAAAGAAGATAAAAATTTATCAACCCCCAACATAGAATGTACTTATACTCCTTACTTTGTATACTTACTAAACTTTATTATATAGAACCCATTAGAAATTTTCAAATGTAATTAACTCACTTTTATTTTTGCCTTAAAATAAAGATTATAAAGCACAAGTATGATAATATACATATGTGTATCGTCCACATAATGAAATACCATATCTAAAATGATTAATTGTGTTGATTTTATTTATCTCACTTTTATTTTTCTCAACCTTTTATATTCAATCAATCGACATCCTGGGCATATATATTACAAACATATCTAAGATTAAGCATTATAGATATCACTTTTCCATCGATGAATTGTAGGTAAGTTGAAGTTCTAAAGAGAAATTACTTTTTACCTCATCTTCCACCTAACAAAAAATATATATTTTAATTAATTAATTATTTATTTCTTCAACGCTTTTGCTTAGAAACGATGATATTAAATATAATAAATGTTAAATCCTAAATCCTAAACTACTAAAATTTAAGAATTAAGTTCTTCAATTTTAAACGAGGAGGCAGATCTTTATTCGTCTTGTGGATTATCTACATTCATGGATGAGAAGATGGACGTAGACTTGAGCGTACGGCGTCTCCACCGGCGTCGCTCCCCGGGCGGAACTAAACATAGCTCGTCAATTTATAATAACAGGTCAAATATTTTTGGTGACCGAGACAAAGGTACGTTGATTGATTCGAATCCGTCACACATTGTATCCCCCGGCGACATTATTATTAAATTAATAAACACCGGATTCCATTGCCTAATTATCTCCATTCAATTATTTTTTAATTATAAGTGGTGGGACCCACATTTTGATAATCTTGACGACGAGGAAGTCCTCGCCACCCCTTTCTTATTAGCACGTCATAGGTTTGTTAATTAGAAATCTAACCAAAATAAGAATAAGTTTTTGTATAATATTTGATGGTGAATTATCATGTGAGTAACATTAGTACCAGCTGCCACTTATATAAGAGTACAAAGTCATTTTAAAATTTGCTCACTCATTTAAATCACGTGACTATAAATTTTTTTATAAGAATAAAATTTTTCTCTTTGTCTAATTGTTTTTATAATCCAACCGTTAATATGAAAGTCAAATTTATTAAAAGTATTAATGATAGTTGATATTAATTATTCTTTTATAATATTGTGTGAATTCAAAAAATATTTGTGAACAATTCCTATAATTAAGTTGAGCTAGATCTAATTAAACCAAGTACCAAGTCTAAGTTTAAATATAATTTGACTTGTTAATAAGATTAGATAGATGGACACAATCTCGAACCAATATAAATTCAAAAAGTAAAAAAATATGATCGAGTAATGTGTCTAAATATTGTTAATGGATTTTCTAGATTATTTTTGAAATATAAATAATTTTCAATTGAAAAGCATTTATACCATTATTAAAAACATTTTATCCCGTTTGATATTATACAAAGTTTTATTCTTCAATAAAAATAAATCAATTTTTACTTTTTTAAGATTAAAAAGTTAAGCCGGTCGGAGCGGGCTAATTAGTGTCAGTGGAGAGTGGGCCCCAAAGACAACGCACGTGATGTGTACGCGAGAAAATAGCAGACCCCGGGCCCCACCCGAGACGGCGCGTGGGAATTCTCCCCTAAATTTTTTATTTCCCGCTTTACCCCTCCACTGTGCTTCTGACATGACGTCATCTGATGTCCTTGATGCCTAGAATGTCTCCCAAAAATATATTAAAATAAACATAATTGTGGTTTGGACAAAGGAAATAAAATTCCTGTGCTTCCCTCTTGGACAAAAGCAAAACAAAATTGTTGTATTTCATTGCTCAAAAAATTTGGAAAGTGGGAAAATATTTACATTTTCTTGTATTTATGCTTCCTTCAACAAAGTCGCCCCCCCCCCCCCAAGTTCTTTAAACAATTTAATGCCCAATTTTTTAGCGTTATTTAAGCCCTAGAAACCCCAGGCCATGGGCCAAACAATTATTAGCAAAGCCCAAGCCCATTTTGAAGACAAAAATTATATGTTTTCCCAACCTTAGCCCTAATAAATGAGTGGTTTGTACGATGACTTTAATATTCATCGTTGGATATTTTTTCTATATCAAAAAATATAGCCATATGGTTTAAATAATTGCCCAGATTTGAAAGCTGCTGATATTCAGTTAATATTACTAAGCTTCCTCATTAATAATTGGGAATTGGGGAGAAGAAATTTTGGAGCACTTTAAGCCCTAAAATTGAACTTCATCCATTGTATATTATAATTCAAATTAATCATTGTTTCAAATTCAAGAAAATTTTAAACACACCTTAGTTCATATCTCAATTTTAATGAATGGATGTGTAAAACCCGTGATTCGAGTTAGAGTTGTACGTTAGGAAATCAGTTAATTCAGTCATTGGTTCAAGTTGAGTCAGTTTTGTGACCTCGTGCTGAGTCGAGGCCAACCATTCGTTATTAGTGATGAGGGTCAAACGTACCTGATTATATGATGATAACGTAAAAAAGATGATGAGAAATAAGTTATCAGAGTATATAAAAGTATGCAGTTATTTTTTTATGTATTTGATCATAAAATTATTTTTAGGTCAAATAACACATTCACACGTGCTATAGAGCAATTTAGGTGGGTAATTAGTTATAAAACATGTTATTTTAATGTTGTGGTGTGCATTATATTTTATGAGATTTTTCCCTATTTTTGGATTTTTTTTAGAATTTATTAGGAGTTAGTTATTATTTTTAACACGAGTCAAAGTCGAGTCAACTTTTATTCATGAAATTGCCACCAAACCCCCTTCACGATCCTTTCTCTCAATGCATCTCGACGCCGCCCCCATCCTCACCGTCAACACTCCTTCAGTCGCCTCACCATTGCCAATTGACATCATCGACCACCACCAGGCCATCGCCAAACTTTTCCCAACCTCCCTAACTGCCCCCTGACTTCCACGATGCACAGGAGCCGCGCCCTAGTGCCGCCCGTCTCAGCATTGATTTGCCACTGTTTGCGTAGCTCTGCCACAGCCGCCACGCTGATGCTGACACCTCCCACTTTGACTCCTGACCATTTCTCCCTTACCTAGGGCAACTGACAAGGCTAGCTAAAGGGCCAATCGAATGATCAATCGAACCTGACTGACTTGACGCCACCGCTGACGATCATCATTGCTACTATCACCCTCACCACCACTACCACCATTGGGTCAAGCTAGCCAAGCCGATGTTAAGCCATAACCTTGATTGCCTCGCCAGAAAAGTCACCAGAAACCGCTGAAAGATCGAATTCACTAATATTTATCAAATCTTCTACTAAATTCATCCAGTCGAACCCGATTGAACTTCAAATGTCGTTGGGTGCCGAATTCAAGTCTCAAGCCGTGTGACAAACCCTAGCCATTGCCGATTACCAATGATGTGAGGCATAATTAAAAGTGATAATTATTAGCACAACATGATATGATTGATTGATATGTTAAATATTTTTATTATAAAAAAAATGAATTGCGTAATTGAATTGTATTAAAATAAATGCTAAAGATGTAAAACCCACAATTTGAGTCAGGGTTTTATATTCAGAACCGGTCGATTTAACCGTTATTTTTGAGTCGAGTATGTTTCAGAACACGTGTGTTGAGTCGGCACCGGTCGCGTGCATGAGCCATAAGGGTCATGGGTACCCAAATATATGATGATAACGTCATGAACACAACAGAAAAGAATGAGTTATCAGAATATATGAGAGTATGCCCGTTCATTTTATTTTTATATATAGTAGATCGTAGAATTAGTATTAGGTCGTTTATCGCGTTAGGATGCTGTATAGGACAGTTTGGGTGGGTTGTTAGTTATAAAGCATGTCATTATGATGTTTTAGTGTTGTTTTATTTTATAGAATTTTTCCCGATTTTATGGATTTTTTTTTTAGGATTTTCTACGACTTAGTTATTATTCTTGACTCAAGCCGAACAAGAGTTAAGTAATATTTACGAGTTTGCCACTGAACCCTTTTCTTTTTCCCTCCCCAATGCCTTCTTCCCCAAACCCTGATTGCCGCCCCCTTTGCTTGTTGTTGCCACTGCCGTCAACACCGGCCTGCTGCCGATCTTCGCCACCATGCTCCGCCGTGGGGATGCTGTGCCACCCCCGAGCGCCCTGACCATTGTCTGGCCTCCACAACGTCGGATCCCCGCGCCTAGTGCCTCACCCGCGTTGCGCTCGCGTTGCCGATTCCGCTGCTGGCGACCATTGTAGCTGTCATCCAGTGGTTGCCTCGACACCTTCGACCACCCCATGATCCTCCCCAACCAGAGAGGAGCCCATCGCCGCCCAGGCCAGCTAGATCTAGTCACCTACTATTGCTGTTGTTCTGTTTTAGCCATTTCTGGTGAGCCGCCGCCTCCGCCTACCACGTTGAGGTCATAGACGCACTGGGCTCGCCGAGGCAATTCCAATGGTATCCAATATGACCCCTATTCGGCCAGTAGATGCAGCCAACGACTGTCGGCCAAAAACAGCCAGAAAGTTGCCAAAAACCACTGAAACCGCCAAAAAACTGCTGGAACCTTATCGGAAAATCGGATTCGTTGGAATTCGGTAGAGCTTCTGTGGAGCTCATCCAGTCAAACCCGACTGAACTTCGGATGCCAACGAGCGCCGAATTCGAGCTCTGAGACGTGTGATGAAACCCTAACCGTCGCCGATTATCATCGACGACAAGAGGTATAATTACCTCCGATTTGATTATTTAAAATTGATGATTGTTAGCACAACATGCTATGATTGATTAATTATCATGATTAATGCTTAATTCTGGATGAAACGATGAGTTGCATGATGTGATCAATAGCGAATGAATGTTAAAGTGATCTAATGAGGTAAATTGAGCTAAGCATGATAAGCGACCACTACGTAACTTAGAAAACACAATAAAATTTGGTATGAATAGGATGAGTTAGAATTATTTTCACACTTATGATTATTTGATTATGATGGATGATTTTGTTGTTGCATTGTATGGGTGATGTTCATTGAGTTTGATACATCATTTAGTTAGCGGGTGTTAGTATTTAGTTTTGATGTGTAAGTACGGAGTAGGAGCTCGCCGCATATACGCAATGACATGCTTGGAGCTTCTACCAGGTCCATTTAGGACACGTCTCTATTTTACGCTCTCTTCCATTGTATGTTTATTTTATTATTTGCAAGACGGGTTAAGTGGCGCTTTATCGGATCCCACTTAACTCGGGTTATTTAATCGAAACAGTTTTCCCGATTAATAACCCCTCGAGGATGATTTCTAAAACAAAATCCACCACAAGTTGCCTTCGGGCTTATTATATGAATCTCTTCCCAGGCCTTCGGATTAATAACCATCGAGGATGAAATCCCTTGAATTATTTTTCAAAACTCAGATCCAGATCATGATGCCTTTGGATATATTAAATTATAATCCCTACCCAAGCCATGCACATGTAGTTTTTCTAGTTTTTAGTGAGATGTGAGACAAGGGAAAATTGATGACCGCGTTTTAAAATAGGGCGTGTGTTAGTCAAAGCAGGCTCAGGATTTGGTGAGCATTCGTTCCATTTTCGAGGGATCTTGATAACTCCACCTTTGAGTTTCTCAAACCCGAAAAAGTGTGGAGGTTTATAGGTACTGTTATGCGGCACATGTCTAGACTTGTGGTTTCAAAGGGTATTGAAGGCTCATGCTTGAGAGTATTCGACCTTTGTACTTAGGGTCAGGAGTGATACAGAGGATGTAGAGGGCTGAAAGAACATAGATTGATTTTTTCGCGCAAGGGATAGTTTAAAGTTATCAAAGAATGAGATGAGAAAGAAAGGAGATGTTATAGTGCGAGGTCGGTAGCTCCTAATTAGTGCCTTATAAGAGATTTTATGAGGAAGAATAAGAATACTTTTATTTAATAGGAGAGTGAGCTCTTATGTATCAACTTGTTATTAGTTATTTTTGGACTGATGATGCTCATTACTAACATTTTTTTATTTATCTATGTAGGTGAGAACCTTGAAGAATGAGCGTTGTCGAGATTGCGGAGGAGCAACAATGAAATTGCCCACACATGTACATGCAGAATGTAATTAATGTTGTTGAACGTGGAATTGTTTGAATGATGCAATTTGAATGTTATTTTTGTGAATGGATAAAATATTTTACATGTAAATGAAAATTGTGAAAAGAAATGAACAGGTTGAGCAATGGAGTCTAGACTCAGCTCAAAAGATCAGAAATGAATGGAATTGAAATGCTGAGAGAAATGTCATGTTTTTTACTACTTTTTCTATTTTTGTTGATATATATATATATATATATACACACACACACTATTTGGTGTTGACAGGGTGGTACGTATTTTACTTTTAGGAGAAACTCTGTCCGTTTTGTTTTAAAATAGTTATTTTCTTTAAACTTTTCACTTGTTTGGTTTGTTTTATACATGATTGTATATCATAGAATGCATATAGAATAACGTTGGAACCTAAGTATCTCATCCATGGATTGTGTGCTTGCATTACCATTTTGAGAAGTAAGAGATAGATCCTGGTCAGCTTAACTGAATCAAGTAGATTAACGAACAGTTCGGTCACCATAATATTTCACAGGTGAACCGAAACAGGGTGTTACAAGATGCATGTCTATTTATAAATGAGAATCTCACTAAATGCATATCTTTAGGCTTAATAAATTGATATTTTCTCTTAATAAGGCCATAGATACCTACTTAATTAGTTAGTCTAATTAATCTGAGTGCACCTAGCGAGATTGAGCTAAAAAGGGCATGATTGAAATTTTCTCGCTTTTGTATTGCCTTATGTTTTAGGCCAATGATATTTTCTCAAAAAATTTTTTTTTATGATTTAAAATTAACTATGATAGTTATTCTGGATTTTATTTTATTTTACTTATAAAACTAAGTATATCAAATCCCTTGAATTTTTCAATAGATCTGAAATAAGTATATTAAATGGTGAAATTTATATATTTAGGCCTTGTCAAAATACGAAACTATGACATAGGTTTAAGCCAAATGTCATTAAATGAAAACATGGTATCATTAGGGTATCAGTGATGGCAAATTTGCGGAAAAAACATTGTCACTAAAATTATTTTCTTCCTTTATATTAGTGACACAATTTATTGTTTCTAATCCTTATTTTCTTGTAGTGTGTTAGGACAAAAATTGAATTAAGGCCTATGTACTTAAAATGAGCTTTGGTGCACATATATCTCGAAGTATGTTCGGGTGGTGTAGATATTGTTGTAGCTTCATTCAGATAAATGCATATTCCAATCAAAGAACATATTCGTACCCTTAATTTTACCACTCATAAATATCCATAAACCAAATTGAAAAATAAGTACTACTAGCTAGTTTACATACATTGCATTGGCCATTTAAATGACTGTATCATAACAATACATGTACAGACATATATAAAAGCTTGTCCTTAGCCACATTCATCATAAGTGATGAACTTGGAAACTCAAATCCACACATGGGCATTTTTCATACAACGATTCACAAAAATTTTGTCTCTCCAATCTGCCTAAACCAGGGCTATGGACAAATGAAGTGAAATAGACAAGACATGCTCGGAAAAAGGATCGATGCTAAGGCACAAAGGCTAATGTTGAGAAGAGGAGCCTTCTCTTGTGTGGTCTCCAGTGCATCCACATCTTACAAAATGGCATTTCAAGTCTACCCATCAAAACTCAAAAGCAACGTCCATTTTCCTCTCAAATCAATGACCCAACAAGTGTAAGATCTATATTACGAGACAGATAGATGAACAAACAAGTGTTAATTGTTAGGTCATAGCTGCAAGCTATAGATGCATGTAACCTGAGAAAGAAATGTGCAATACGACGTAAAATACTCATTGCATAGAACATGAGTTGCTTATAATCTATAGAACACAATATTGTTTGGTTGTCTTTTGGGTACAATGCAAGTACTCTTGGCTAGCTATAAACAAGACACAAATAAGGCTTTGAAAGTCTGTGATTGCATGCATGGTTCACAAAAGGACATCACTTATAGGTTTTATTGTAAAGATCAGAAAACAATATCTGTACCATAGTTCGAAGGATCTAAACCTTCAAGGGAGGTGAATTCAACATTTAGCAACTCACTAGTTATTATCATTTGAGATATGTAAGCAATATTAATTAACTATTGCATTGGTACTAGTTCTACTCCAATAGTATTGTATAAGGTTGAACATAGTTTTTTTAAAAAAATTAACTCCAAAATTTCTCTGAGTCGAATTCACTTCATGACGTCGCGTAATGCAACCTCGCTAGCTATGACATGCCGAATCAGGTTGAGATGCTGAAGAACTCTAATGCAAAAATGTGGGTATTAAATCAGATGACTCTTATGAATCAAAGAGGCTTTACCCCACGTTTTAAAAACGTGGGGGAAAGTGTAAAAACACCGGGAAACATACTTCCCCACTTCCCAAGGTGTCACGGCCCAGGTTATAGGACCCAATTTTTTGCCCTCAAAACCAGACCCGTGCGGCATATTCCTCATGTAGGAACACCAGCCTTCCACAAGTTACGCAATGTAGGATCAAATCTTGGAAGCAAATCTCCAAACACCACCACAGTGCTCGATAGAATTACACCACACTGAGGTTACCGATTAAACTATCGGCAGACTTCCCCAATGCCGCTACCCCACTCAGCCTTCGCTCGATCACGCTCGTGCTCGATCACCCACAAGCACCAATACAACACTCTTGGTCACTGTTTCGAGAATCAAGCACTTGCTACCGCAACAACTGCCCAATCGCCCCCAATACTCTTGGTCTCAGGAACCAGTTACCGCAAGTATTGCCTTGTAAACTTCGAACACGACCTTGGATATAGAAGTTCCTTGCCTAAAATAACAACCAAAAAGCAAACCACAGAGATACAGGAAAACACCCCCAACCTTATATTATTCACCAAATACAAGGATTACAAGTACTCTACCTAACCTCAAGCACTTGCTTGGCTTTGTGGACAACCCCCACAAGCCTCACCCCAATCCTACTTAACCTCACAAAGGGACTCAATTATAGGATTACTGTGGCCCAAGCAACCCTTACAACGTGTACCTTGATTCCAGCAAACCACCACGATAGAGTTCCAGTCCTTTCCCAACAAAGCACCGCCTACAGCAACTCCACGAGTCTCCTTCTCTCTCGGTTATCTCTTCCCTCAAGAGATCTCACGTTGTTCCTCTCAAAGGCATTCCAATGGCACAATGAGTCGCCGTCCTCTCATAAGAGACGTCATACTCTTATATAGGCTTCCAACTCCATGTATCTTCAAACCCTAGAAGATATTCTCCAAATTTATATACCGTATATTCCTCCATACTTATCCAAATCCTTAGTTGCAATATCTTATCTATCCTTAGCCAAAGGATATCATAATCTTTCCCAAAGATATGATCCATTCTTATCTCCACAGTTGTTTAGGATCATGATCTTCCCAAGATCTTGTTCATCCTTATCGGCAACAGACTTTAGCCAATCCCATTGGCTGCACTGTTGACCATCGCGTCTCACCCCTGTTTCGACCCTAGCTAGCACTTGTTCGCCCGATCAACCTCAGAACACATCCAGCAGTTACCGACCCAAACACCGACATTCCTACTCCCGCTAGAATTCTTAGTACCGCTAGAATTCCTCTCGACACGCCCAATATTCGCTACTGCCACTGCTACCACTACGCACTCCTCCGGTATGCTACTATCTGGCATGGCACCCACATGCGCTTATGCACCAGCGCCCACTGCTCGGTGTGCCACTCGGCAATGATCAGTACGCTGCTCACTCCAGCTGCCAGTATGCTCGGTTGGCCCTCCACCTCGCTCTGCTGACACATTCAGCGCAATGCTCGCAACCCAGTCGCGATGCTCGACACCAGCACTCGACTAGCGCCATTTTGAGGTTTCTCACACTCGACCACAGCCACATGCTCGGTACTCCAATTCCCACCACATGTGGCACTACTTACTATCTCCCGACGTTTTTCTCACTAGTAGTACTCGGTCCTCTAAACAATTTGTGCACCAAGTTTGTCACCTGCAACTATAACATGGATTAACCTTGGTATATTGTTTCTACCACTCGGATAGCCTTCACTACCCCTCAAGGATGTGGGAATACTAGAAACAACCACCAAACCCTAGTACCTGATGACACTCATGAGTTAAGGCCGTAACAAAGGGCATGAAGAATAAGGTAAAGTGAGGTGGAGAACAACCTCTCCACGTTTTTTATAAAACCGTGGAGACAATCCTCTCCACGTTTTGACCTCACCTAAGCGTGGAGAAATTTGGGGAGACCTCTCCACGCGTTCTCCTCTTTTTTTTTTCAAAATGACCATTTTTTCAAATATGTTAACACCATTAAAGAAATAACTATAAATATGATATAAATCTATACTAATTGCCCTAAATCTTGAATTAAAAGCTGTATAAAATAGTAGTTGAAAGCTCATGTATTTACAGCTAAAATTATTAATCCGCTTTAAAAAGGAAAAACTATTCCAAATCTGAATAGATTAATGCAAGAATTTGATATTTGTGACAAAAATCAATCAATTTAGACATGGATTTCGAGGTCTTCAAAAAATTCCTTGTGGAACCCACTCAAAGCCATCTATTTGTTTCAGATTTAATCTTTTCCATCAATGATCGGCAAAAAAATGCAAAAAGAAATCTCAAAATTAAGTTTTAATTACAAATGCTATCTAAGAGGGTGATGGCATAGTTTTCCATTCTGGTGCTTCATACAAAAGTCATGAGGCATATACCTAAACAAATATCATTCAAAAGTAAATGCTTATTAATACTCCATTAAACTATCTAACATATTATTCCTATGGTTAATTGTCTCTATATAGTATATGAATATTTATGAAATGATCCCTATTTACAACATAATAATGCAATAGTTAGCAAATTACAAAATGAAATGATAAATACCCATTAACAAATTACAAAATGAATTGATAACATGAAAATGTACAAAATGAAATGATAATTACCCATTAACAAATTACAAAATGAAATGATAATTGCCCATTATCATGCAAATGTACAGCCACCTAAGTCGTACGAGTAGAAAAGTTAAGCTTGTTTGTTATAAAAGTTTTAGTTCTTTTAACACCAAGCACACAAAGTATAAAATATACCTCAAACAATCAAACTTAGTAAGAAACCAACATAACAAAACCTATAAATATAACAGTGAGGTAAGGCCTTGTGTTTAGGGATTTATTTCCCCAATGCCGCTGCTCTCCGCTGCCACCGCTGCTTCCAATGCCATCACCCTCTATCACCGCCGCCCTCCAATGCAGCCACTCTGACCCTAACTGATTTATTCCTACCCCTTTAGATCCGGTAGACCCGTTTAGCTCCGGAAGGCAAATCCAAAGTTCAAAACGTGGACATAGCCCACCTTTTCTCCACGATTTTCCCGGTGGACAAAATTAGGCGTGGAGAAAACCCGTTCTTTTGTAGTGATGGCTATCACACAGATCAGGCATTGAATCAATTGGTCATGTTGATTGTTGAATGGTGAAAACGTTTGTTCAAGTACTAAAGCAGCAAGTGCACTTAATGAAAGAGAGCAAATAAACCGGTGGTGAAGATGATAGATATAAATGAACGTATTTGATGATTAGGGCCGAAAGCCATCCAAACCTCTATTTTGTCATTTCTCACTAGTTCTATTAGCTTACTAATTTAACCTTAACATAAAAAATTGTCCAATTTTATAGGACATTTTAGAATGAGGGAATAAATAAAAGCTTAATACTTGAAGTTCTCTCTAAATTAGTTTTCATTTCAAACAAGTCCAACATCTGACTTTTGCCAAACTCATACTACATTTCCTAGTCAACAACCTTAGGGACCAATAAGGGTTGGCATCAGATGTTGGGTTTATCCTATATCGGTCGTAGTTGATGTTAGTGACTTGTATATAAATTAATGAGAAAGCTTTATTTTCTAAGCTAACTTTTGTATTAAAAGAGACCCGTCCTATTGCAAGGCCTATGATACTTATTGTAAGTCTCTTTCAAGAGCCCATTAGGCCTAACAGTGGTATTAGAGCCTAAGTTTGCCTACGTCGATTGTGATTATCTCCCACCTAAGTTTGTCAGACGATGATAATTTTGTCCGATATGTGAAAGGGGGTTTTCAAAATCGCCTGATATATAATGATTTCGAGATCACTCGATATGTGAAGGGGAGTTGTTAGGTTTATCTTATATCAGTTGTATTTCGAGATCGCCCGATATGTGAAAGGGAGTTGTTAGGTTTATCTTATATCGGTCGTATAGGGTGTTAGTGACTAGCAAATAAACTAATAAGAAAGTCTTATTCCTTGAACTAGTTTTATATTAAAAAATATATGTGACACTTATTATAAGTCCCTTTTAAAGGCTTATTGACCCCAACATAAAAAAAGGCATAACTTAGAAAAAAACATCCTTGCCCACAACACCATTTATTTGGTAACATGGAGACTTGATCGACGCCATCTCACTCCCATCATATCATTGAGCAAATTATTATAATAACTAAGGAAAAATGATGATGTACACTAGGTTGTCACTTTCGTACCCATGTATGCAATATCTTGAACATCAAGAATATGAGAACATGGTAGTAACCATTGAATGTGAATTTCCAACCAACTCAGAAACTTGCCTAAAGGTGCAGATGAAAGGAAAAGTTATGTGGGTCCAATAATCTTTAATTGTGGGCCCAGAGACATGATTTACTGATATGGGGCCATAAATACCATAAAAGATATGACTGACCCATATATATGTAGTTGTACAATAGAGATACTTTGGATATTTTATTTTGGGACCCATATTAGATGTTATTCATGGACCCCAATTTTAGCAGTTATTTATCCACTTACATAACCCTCCAACTGCAAGACAATAATAGGTTCGGTTCTGCAGCATGGGCTGGATGCCGTGTCTTCATCTTCCTTGTCTGGAATTGAATCACACTGGTAATTTTGCTTTGAGATTCAAAGGTATTTCTAGGTATATAATGTAGATTTTTATATGGTTAACTATTTTTACAGATATTTTTGTAAAGATATTCTCGCATCTAATGTCTATCTGCAAATAGATTTCAATTTGGCTAACCAATTTGAAGGAACATTGATATTCATCATGTTACACTTGAGCCTGAGTCGTTATATATATATGTAGTAATAATTCAAGAATCCACATAATAATATAAGTAAACATTTTCTTCTTCATTGTTTTACAAGTAAATAACAAGCAGTTCTGCAATGAACCAGTTAGAAAATTACCCAATTTATGGTTGAGAATAGACTAAATCAATTTTCATGCCACAATCTAATATCAACTGTTATTTTTGAACGTATTTAATTAATGAAATATTTTTTGGAAAGTTTGACAAACAAAACACTTTTTTTGAGGCAAGTGTACCGACTCAATTGGCGAGAGTTAGAAGTTTGACAAATAGAACATTTACTTCTATGGTATCGAACTTTTTATTTTCTCAGTTGATATAATAAAAATAAAATTGAGGAACTCATTCGAGACTCAGATTCGACACACCATAACTATATATGAAATGTAGTTGACCTCAATTTATACAATATTTTTCAAGTCCATGAATAAAAGTTGTATGAAAATAGTATATATTACACACTTTAAAACTTGAAACTGACAAACATATAATTTATAATACTTTAAAATATCAATCCAACTAAAATTTAAAAAGAAAACACACATTTCAATAACTTTTATTCCTTGAGAACTTGGAATTAAAGAGCCAGATGGAGTCAATCACAAAGTTTATGAATAAGGAGCTAGTTATTCAAGAATTCTTTGAACACAAGAATTTTAAAACTATACCTAAGAATTCCTACTCCTATCTCTTTGACCTGGCAAGTCTTTACTTCAAATCAAAGAAATGAACCTCCAAGCCAAGCATCATGCCCTTCCATCACATACTTAGTTTGTAAGCTAGCTATTTGCATGAACAATTAACATTTTGCATACAATTTCTTCCTCAAATATATGGTCGGCAACAAAAATATAATTATGGGTCATGAATGGATGTCAAGGAAAATAAAAACCATGGTCCACAAGAGTATTTATTTTCGTTGTTATGAGAACAGTATTTTCATGATGTAGGTATATTGACCAACGTGTAGATGAGTCATGAGTGTGATATTTGCGCAACAGGGTTCCATGTTCCATGCATCTGTGTTTGTTTCTCAGTCAATGCTCACACTACGCGTCTCCACACTGTTGTGTTGAAAAGACGGGAAAATGCCACCAAAGAAAACATATATATATTTGGTCATGGGCATTAATCATTTAAATGATTTTTTTTCTTTTCTAGTCCAAAAATGATAGTCGGAAATAGAGACGAGTTCGGTATAGATTGAATATAGTTATATTTATATCTAATCGAAATCCGAAAATTCAAAAATAAATCTTATCACAATTTAAAAATTATATTTGTTTTATTTACCATATTTATATTCGATCCTAATCTAAATTTGTGAAACTCGTATCCGATCCAAATCTGCAAAACTCGTATGAGATCCGAATATGACCCGATCAATTAAAATAATATAGATTTTAATATAAAATGGAGAAAAAATAATACAAAAATATTATTTTACATATTTTAAAATATACTTTTATAAAATATCACTTATTCGGATTGACACCCTAAATCCATATCCGATCGAATATTTTCGGACATATTATATATCTAAAAAATTTGAACCCAAACCTAATCCGAAACTATTTTGAATCGGATATAAATGGGTCAGGTTTGGATCGGATTCATGGATATCAGAAATTTGAACCTATCCATAGTTGGAAAAGAACCCCCTAAATATATGTATCTAACTCCTATGTTAGATTTGATAATTTTTCATGAAAATTGTTTCATTGCTAGATCATTATTTTAATTTATTGGACCCCTTCTATATAATCATATATATGTTATAATTTCGAACAATCAATTAAAATCAATGGTTAATAAATTATTTTTACTTTAATTATTAAATATGTCGCCTGATGTTATTTTTTCATGGGAAGTTTTTCGGCAAAAAATATCCTGGGCATCCGTGACAAAATGTTTTGATTTAACCTTTTCAGCGACGAAACTCATACTGTTGTAAATACTGCGACAAAATTATTTTTTCGTAGAATTTCAAGTTTTTATCACTGGAATTCTCGTGACAAAAACACATATTTAAGTTCGTATAAAGACTTTTTTTTTGGCTTGTAAGGTGGATGAAATATTTTTTTTAAAAAACGTAGAATTTCAAGTTGTTATCACTGGAATTCTCGTGACAAAAGCACATATTTAAGTTAGTATAAAGACTTTTTTGGCTTGTAAGGTGGATGAAATATTTTTTATAAAAAAACATGCTTTAAAGTTTTTAGTTCATATATTGGTCTTATGGGTGAAGTTCTGATTAACAAGCATAGGAAATTGGGGCTTGAACTATAATATATATATATATATATATAGAGGGAGGCTATGGTGCGCTGCATGCATTTGCGGCGCGCATTGATGAGAGCCGTTGGATTTTGATCCAACGGCTCTCATCAATTTCCCCACCCATCCCATATTGGACCCGCCCGTCCGCTCGGCCCGCTCCCGCGACCGCCTTGCCCACCGCGCACCGACTGCCACTGCGCCACCCTCCCCGCCCCCAGCCGAGGCCCCTGGCCACCACCCTCCTCCCCCGCCCGGCCAGCGCCCGTCGCCGCGGCCCTCGCCCCGAGCCGGAACCCTACACTCGCAAACCCCCCTCCTTCGCCACCGCTCGATTCTCGCCGCCCCTCTCGCCCCTCTCGCCCGCCATCGGGCGCCCGGTCAACGGGGGTCGGGCGTCCGATGGGGGCGAGAGCGAGGAGAGGGCGAGAGGGGCGAGCGCGGAATCGGGCGGTGGCGGAGGGGGCGGCGCGGGATCGAGCTGTGGCGGAGGGGGGGTTTGCTGTGTAGGGTTCCGGCTCGGGGCGAGGGCCGCGGCGACGGGTGCTGGCCGGGCGGGGGGAGGAGGGTGGTGGCCGGGGGCCTCGGCTGGGGGCGGGGAGGGCGGCGCGGCGGCGGTCGGTGCGCGGTGGGGCGAGGCGGTCGGCGGGGCGGGTCGGGCGGGCCGGCGGGCGGGTCAAATACTGGATGGGTGAGGAAATTGATGAGAGCCATTGTATCAAAATCCAACGGCTCTCATCAATGTAGCGATGGTGTGCTGCAAATGCATGCAGTGCACCATAGCGTTTATATATATATATATATATATATATGCTTTAGTCTCGAAGTTCATCAACATTGAGAAATGAGCACTTTAGGCAAACAACTGTATAAGAATTGCCTACTCAGCTAATCTATTGCTTAGCTAGCTACTACACATGATTAATTGTGAACAAGTAATTATTAGTTTTATTAAAGTGCTTCTAGCTTGAAATTAATTAATTAGTCTATAAATAAAAAACAATTAACTACATGCCTTAGACAATCCTTGTTGTTTATGAAATGAGAAAATATGGATTGTAGGAAAAGCACAAATATATTGTCCAGATTTTAGATGACTTCTCTGTCAGTTTTATATTTAAAATTAGGGTTTTCAGAATTTTAAGTTAATATTTGTAGATTTAAAATTATAAGTATATCTCAAAAAGAGGATTTTTGACCTAATTTTGGATTGTGTTTGGGTATATTTATGACACAATTTATCTTTAATTAGTTATTTATTTTATTTGAAAATCATGATGCAGGAAGAATATGTGCTTTCTTTCCATTTTCAACTTCTACTTTGTAACAATTATTAGTAGCTTATATGGGCAATCCACGATAATTTAAACTTTGAACCTTTTTAATTATATTATGTAAGCATTTTTTATTGTTGAATCAAATTTGGTTTAAGTCTGATTATGCTTATGTTATTGAAGTCTTATTCAAAACAAAATTATATTCTTTGTTGAATTATACTTCATATATATAGTAAAGTCCTTGTTGAATTAGATAGTTCAAAGATTGTTCGAAGTTGGATTAGATTTTTGCACTATAAAAAATTTATGTTTTCTCCATAGATCAATAAACTTAAAATACAGTTATTATTTATGAAACTCTGGAGATCAAAAATAGGCCGGCAAAAAGTTTCTCTGTGATTTTAAGAAAAGAATAAGAAAATTAATACATGTTTATTAATAAATATAAAGATAATGTTATATTTTTTTGTCTACAGTTCCAATGACTTTAGACAAACGCTTTTCTCCATGGTTTTATATTAGGGGTGGGAAAAAGTCCTCTTTTTTTTTTTGTTGTGTTAGAAGCTACGATTAACAAATATTTTTATAAAAAGTGAATGAAACTTAAAATTGCGAAATGAAAAAGGAAAACTCACCGAATTATGTCAAGTTAAAAAGAGAATAAGTTCGAATTTACGTCGGTTTTTCTTTGTCATAATCTAATTACATAGATTAAAGTTAAACATATGATGATTTTGTTTAACTTTTTTGCATTTTTTGTTTAAAAAATAAACAAAATGTTGGTGACAATATTTAGATATTGGTTGACAGACATATCCATCCCCAATGCCCATACCCTAATTGAGTGAGCCCCTCTTAAATAAGTGGCACCTAAAGTCCACACCCACTGAGAACAAATCAAACCACATGATTCAAATTAATGCAAGCATTAATGGTGATTGAAAATATTAATCAGTCAAAAAATGATGGGCAAGAGGATGCAGTTTAACTAATTATGGGTATTGGGCAGCTCAAATATAGATGAACCATGCACCAACTATCCCACAAAATTCATTCCTACACTAATTTACAAAAACTGGCTAATTACATACTTGTTTCTTCAAGAACTCAATAACCTAGCTAAATTTTGTTAATCCAAAATATCGACAAAGATTATTGATTATATCGAAACGATGTTATCTAAATTGTCATTATATAAACCAATTAATTCTAAGAATAGGTCAATAGTTAGGTGCACTAATTATTAATGAAATTCAAATAGTCCATATCATTGATATTTAATTTGTATAAAAACCAGTCGAATAGAACCGTGGCCTTTTCTATTGCCTACGGTTTTGTCGCAGATTTTTGTTTCGTAGCATAGTAGATTTGTGTGTCATTTTAATTAATTAACTCAATATATACAACAAAAGTAATTTGTTTTTATATAAAAAAATGTTTCCTTTAAAATGATGTCCAAGGGGAAGCAGTTTGTGCATTTTTTTAGAGTCATTAATAAAATTTTAATATAATATAAATTAAATTGAGGCAAATTAAACAATAATTCAATTCAATACAAGTATTTTTTTATAAAAAATATATCTTTAAAATGATCAACAAGGGAAGCAGATAAAAACATTTCCATCAAAATGATGTACAAGGGGAAGCAATTTATGGGTTTTCTTTAGAGTCATTAATAAAATTTTAATCTTATTTAAATCGAATCAGTACTAAATTAAACAATAATTTAATCCAATACAAGTAAAGTATTTTTTTAATAAAAAATATATCTTTAAAATGATCAACAAGGGAAGCAGTTTGTGGGTATTTTATAGATAAGAAACCACCACCAAATCCACAAAAGACGTTGTTGCACCAACCTAAGAAATCCAAGTATACATATATATTTATAATCTGCATATATATATTTGTCAAACCTACCAACAACCTCTTGGCTCCACACAAATCTTCTCACAATACTCAAATAGTCATGCTTATGGTGAGAACGAAGGTGGTTATGATGTTCAACCGCTTCTGTCGGCATGAAAATAACATATTCTCAATTTTGACTTCTTTCCCAACCCCTTCAATTCTCTTGTCCCACTTGATCCTAGCCAATTGGTCCTTGATGACTGAGATTAATTTCCAACAATGAACTTATTAATCAACTTGTTGGTATGTCATCTAATCTGATAAATTGTTGGAGGAAAGCGGTCAAAATCTGCTCACTTTATCTTGTCAAGATGATTGAGTGTACTTTAAATATGGGGCGGTGGCTTCTCAGCAGCTGTGTTGCAAAGTTATATGGACCGTAAACTTGATATTTAGAAGGAAGGCTTGATTTGACACCAAATAATACAAACTAGAATTTACAAAAAAGAAGGAAATGTGGTATGATGATATCTTCCAAACTTAAATTATATTAAATACTTAATGAGGTAATATCAATTATATTAATGAGGATGTACTCGTGATCATTAACTTTGATAATCATTTTGAGGAAATGATTTAGACACATCAAATTACATTTGGGTTGAACAAAGCCAATTCGAGACTCTATTCATGGGCTATGGGTTGATGAAAGAAGGTTAAATTTCATAAAGGGAGTGGATTATGTGATTTTGAAATTAGTCACACATTTAATACCTATTAGGATTATATCTATTATATTAGTAGGAGTGTGCTTATAAATCTTTAATTTGGATTAATCATTTTAAATGAATAATTTAGGTTTATTAATTTGCACTTGAGTCGAGTCATTACAAGTTAATTCAACTCTTAAAATGTGCTCGCACCAAGTTATTTGGATATAAAAAATTATTATATATAACTCTCTTGACATTGAAAATTAATAAATATATCATTATGTTATTTTAAGTATTCATTTATTTAAACTAAAATAAAAATAATATGTTTGAATAATTTTTTTACTTAATTCAGATAATTAATCATAAAATTTGTCAATAAAATGTCATTTATTGAGTTTGACTCGGGATGTCAAAAACTAAAGTCTATTCCAAAATTTTTGGAGTCAAAAAGAAGTTTTAAAATTATAAGATTTTGCATAAAGATTTAAAGATTTTACTATAGTTTCAAAGCTCTGCTCTAAATCTAAAATATCTTTTAATTGACTCTGAAGTTCAAGAAATATTATAAATACTTTAAAGCTATTATATTAACCTTTAACTACATCCCAATTGAGTAAACTATATAAATTATACATATATAAAATATTTTTATGTCACTTGAGATATTGAATAATAAATATTTCAGTTTATATCTTTGTTAATTTTTTTAACTTAGTGGTACTTGTTGGATCAAAATAATCCAACTTCATTAATTGTAAAAAACTGTCCCAACAAAAAATGTAAAAGTCGATATGTGTGTGTATATATATATATATTGCAATTTCTAACATATCATGTGATATGTCTATGGCAATATCCAAAAGCTACAGCAATTTGATGTTTTTTTTAAAAAATCATACCAAATTGAATATGAACATGAAAATATGCAATCTACTTACAAACTATGGACAATGATTTCTATACCAAGATGAACATTAATACACTTTTTTTACCAAGAGTTGCCAAGGGACATTGTTTGTATTTTTTTGGGAATTTTATTTATTATTTAAAAATTCGCGACTCTGGCTCAAATAAAATGGCATCAATCTGGATCGCACTCCATGCTAATTTAGGGTTGCATTATTAATTGTTAGATATAGCTGAGGATCACTTAGGGGAATATTGAATACATGAATATATTGTTAAATGTGAAGAAAGTAACAAATACATATATGACTACTCTATGATTGCGATTTTAAATGACTACTAAAATTTTGAGTATGTAATTTTCTTGAAAAAAGCTTGAATGAAATATTATTTATATATGTGCTTAGTGCCATTGGGAATTAACATGACTTACTCTATTCATACTGATCTACTCTTTTTAATAAAAAGAGAAATAAAAATCGCACCTAATAAAATGTAAGAGATTCAACTAATCAAAATTGAGTAACTAATATATGCATGTTAAATTATTATAATATATCTCTTTATTTAATTATAATTATCTCTAAAATCAGATTTTATTATTTACTTAATACAATTTAAAATTTATGTATAAAATTGAAATATATCTCTAATATAATTGTGCATGCATGGTGCAGTATTTATGCCTAGCATGTATAATTTGTCTGTTCTAAACTTCTTATAAGATGATAATTATAAACTACATCTGGGCTCCCCTAATAATCAGCTACACTATGAGTTAAAATAAATTAAGTTCCATTTCAACTTCAATCATATTGAATTGGTTGCTTTGCGAAGAATAATATTGAATTGGTCATCTATTAATTATTTCAAGGCAAGAAATTTTTTGACCATCAAAAATTATATTCATAACATTCAAATATACCTGCGGTCCACAATTCAAAAGGGTTTTCCTTTAATTCACTTTCCTCTCATTTCCTTCTCCAATGCCTAAGCCTAGCCAAAATAAAAATAAAAATCTAAGCCTAAGTGTCATGAGCATTAGTAATACTTTTCCTTCCAAAAAATATTCAAAGATTAATTAATAAAAATCAGCCAACCAAGTTTTTGATATGATAATCAAAACAAGACGAGCCCAAGCCGATGTAAATATTATTGCCAGCTCCACTCAGCCCGACTCTATAATATTTTTTAGAAAAATATACACATGGGCAAAATATGAATAAAAAATAAAAAATAAAAGCAATTATAATTTCTTTAAATAGTAAAAATAGGTTAAGCAAGAAAAATGGCCAGATTTATTTTTTTCGAACTAGGCCTCACTCGAATGGTTGTGAAGACAAGTTTTGGCCCATAGTGCTCTAGGCTAATTGAGACCATCTCGGTTCACCAATAGTAAAAAATATATACGATAACAAAATTTAAAAAATATTATTAATAAAATTAGATGATTAATTAAGAGTATAACTTTGATATTGTAAAATGATTTTCCAGGCTGGAAATGTAGGAGGAATATGTCAAAAGATGGAATTGGGAAAGTGGGAAGAAAGGAATTCCTAAACAGTGGGGCTTTTCTTGCCTTATTCCATTGGTTTTGCCATGGAATCCTGATGCAAAAACAGGAACAAGAAACCAACCCTCCCTGAAAGTTCTCCCCACTTGTCAACAAATGACAACTATTTCCATTGAAATTTCAGTCAAATTCCTCCTATTGAACTTGACTCACCACCAGCCTTTCATGGAATACTTTCCATAAAAATTACAAAAGGAATATATGCGTATGGCTTATTTCTTGTGACTTGTGAGAGTGCAAGCCATAATTTTTTTGGGTCTTTTTCCCTTTGGTTTAAAATAATAATATTTTCCATTGATCTTCTCAGTTAAGATTTCAAATAGATGGTTAGTCTAAGCTTCCTTTGACAATTTTTAACTTTCTAGGCTTGTTGAAAGAAATAAAGTTCATGTTAGTGTAATAGCATTTTCATATATATTTTCATCCCATGAAATTTGGAAAAAAATTCCAGTTTTCTTAAAAGAAAGAAGTTATCATAGAGGAGTTTATTTCCTAATAATTAATTAAAATTTTCAAGAGAAAATTTGACGCAGATTTTGGAGCAATAGCATCCAAGGCAAACAAAAATTCATATTTACCCATGAATTGGCAAAGTCACAAAATTGTTAATTATTTTCAACTCATTTTACAAATTTTTTAACTTCCCAAAGTTACCATCACATGTTTAATTAGTAAAAATTAATCAGAAACATAAAAATAAAATAAAATAATCACAAGCTCTGGACTTTATCTATTAATAATCATCATAAATTTACCAAGTTTGTTTCTTTTTAAAAATGTTTTTTTTACCAAGGTTGTTTTTTTAATAATTTTCTTTTACCAACGTGGTAAATATATATATATAACCATTGGCAAGGCCCCTTCTGGTGCAGCTGCCATGGCAAAGAGGAAGAGAGGGAAGAGGAAAGGCCCCAAGAACAGTGAGCAAGAGACACCCTCTTTGCAGTTCTCGAGCTGTGAGCTCATCCTTGTCGCCAAGATCGAGGCTTTGTGCGTTTTATTGTTGCAATTATCAGCTTTTTCTGCATTAAAAAACGATTCTTTGGCAGCTGGAGGGAGGAAGTCAAAGCCCCAAGGGGATAGGAGGTGGAATTGGTAGTTGGGTAGTTGTTAAAAATTGGCACAGGTGGCTCTGTGGGTGGAGGTCTATCCATGGGAGGGGAGTGGACCGTCTTCTGTTGAGGAGTCCAGGTAATGGAGGTAGAGTATACGTTTGGTTTATTGTTCAGATTGTGCACTTGTTTTTTTATTTTATGTGAATAGGTATGGTGCTGTGCTTTGTTTAGGGTCCATGCCCCCAACATCCTTGGGGGTACCAGGTGGATGAAGGTGAAGATGAAGATGAAGATGAATAGGTATGGTGCTGTGCTTTGTTTGATTTAGTAAGAATCTGGAGATTGGTTTGTGGGTTTGAGGAACCTTGTGGTTGAATTTATGGCTTGGTTGATTGTTTAGGTTGTGTAATTAGTTTCATTTCAAATAGTCATGGTGCAGGTCTTTGTTTGAATTTGTAGGAATCTGGAGATTGAAGTTTGATGGTTTGTTTTTGTGTGGTTTTTGGAGATGTTGTCATAGAATTTATGTTTGATAGATTATTTAGGTTGTCTCACCTGCTGCTTTTTTTCAAAATAAAAATGAAAAATAAATTATGGTTAATGCAGTCTATGTCTAAATTTGAACGAATCTGGTGATTGAAGTTTAACGATTTTAGAAATTTTGTGATAAAACATATGAAGTACTTGAGGGTCATGGAAGCTTTAGATTTTTGCACCGGATCATGATTGTTTCTGAAATGTTCTTTTTTTTAATGCTTTTGTCTCTTGTACAAATCACAATTTGGACGAAAGTTTTTTTCTTCATTTGCAGTTTTCGTTTGTTAAGATTTAAGGAAGCATAAGGCTGAAAATTTTGTTCTTTCAGGTGTATTCTTATGGTTTTGCTGTTGAACTGAAGTTATAATTGAGTTTGTGCAGAGCTCTAGAATGGAGGAAGAAGATCGATTTTTTGACTCTAGAGAAGAGATTTCCTCTATATCAGATTCAGGTTCTGATCGCCTTGATTTCAGTCCTAGATTCCTTGAGGCTTCATCTTTGAATTCTCAGTTTGAAGTGTGGCATCATGACCCAGAAAGTATTGTTGTTCGTCGTAGTAAATTTTTTAAATCAATGGGTTTTGATGGTGGGGAGGATGATAAGTCATGCTCTTGCTATGCACAAGGTCATGTTTCCATAATCAAGGAAAGAATAAACATTAATGATGGGGGGTGCCAAGAAGTTGTAGTTTCAACTCTAGATTTCTCTCAAGCAGGTCATACACTTCAAATTATTCAGATGAAGAAACTCCTGCTTCTGAAAATGATTTTGTGAATGATAATCATCTGTACAGACTCAAGAACGAGGAAAACAGGACTGAACTCATAGCAAACAATGAGGTCCAAAATGCTGACGCGAGTGGAGTGTGTCATTTGAGTTCACATACATCTTGTAATGTTAATGAGTTCAGCAAGATTTTAGGATTTACTCCTTTGATGGAACAGTTTATGAGGAGAGGAGTAGGGATGAAGAATATTTCTGTTGAAGCAATTAAGAAGAAGGGTTGGTTAGGGAAATTAGGAGTTTCGTGTATTTTTCGTAGACAAAGGGAAGAAAAGAAGCTTAGATCCAGTGAGACAGACTCATGCAAAGATGGCAGGTCTTGCATAGTTCGTGTTCATACTTTTAGTAAGAGTATTAAGGAATTAAGTGCTCTTCATGAAGGACAGGAAATTGATGCCCATGCTGGTCCAATTTTGACTATGAAATTTAGTCCCAATGGTAAGTATCTGGCCAGTGCAGGGGAAGACAAAATTGTTCGTGTATGGCGTGTGCTGGAATGCACAAGAAAAATCGAGGAACAAGTTCAGAGTGGTACAAGCTGTGTTTATTTAATGGTCAACTACTCTTCAGAATCAACACCTGCTGTTATTCAAAAGAGAGATTGATCAAAGTCAAAAGCAGGAAGAAAAATATCGATCCAGCTTGTGTTATCCCGCCTGCCACAGTGTTCAAGTTATCAGAAAAACCATTGCATGAGTTTCATGGGCACAGTGGGGATGTATTGGATCTTTCCTGGTCCAAAAGTGAGGTTAGAGATGTTCATTTTCTTTTACTTGATTCTTTTCCTTTTTAGACTTTAATCGTACATTATGAAATAAAAATAAAAATTAAAGTTCCCCATATATCATAATGCTCTTGTTTCATTGGTCTTTTCAGTATCTTCTTTCATCATCTATGGACAAAACTGTTCGTCTTTGGAAAGTGGGGCTTGATAATTGCATCAAGATTTTCTCCCACAATAACTATGGTATGTCCATAGTGGCATAGTGCGACCATTTTCTTCCATACTCAGAATATTCCTTCAATGTTTGATTATTTTCAAATTTGTTTGATGCAGTAACATGTGTCCATTTCAATCCAGTGGATGACAATTATTTTATCAGTGGTTCAATTGATGGGAAAGTTAGAATTTGGGCAATTTCTGTGTGTGAAGTTATTGATTGGATTGATATGAGAGAGATCGTGACAGCTGTTTGTTATCAACCTGATGGGCAGGTCAGTTTAGTCTTTCTTGAAGCCATTTCTGTAGATTATTTGTTCTATTATAATATCAATTTGAGTGTTTAAACTTTGGTAGGGAGGAATCATTGGGTCCATGTCAGGCAATTGCCGCTTTTATGATGCATCAGGTACAACTCAATCTCTCTGTATCAGTCTTCTTTTTAACTACAAAAAATATGCCCACTCTGTCATACTCTTTTAAGTGTTGTGTTTACTATGCCAATCGGTACTGGTACATGGTTCTGCATTTGTTTAATATATGATATGTATTATATTTGGTGCTAAGAGATTTTATTTTCTATGAATTATTATTTGTTGGATCACTGTATTCATAAAGTGGTTATTTTAGTATTTATGGGCTTGAAAATTTGACATCGTAGATAATAAATAAAACATGTTTTCAATATCAGTTAACTATTTTGACAACATTGAAATTCGTTGTACTACTACACGAAATAAGTAACCTAAACACTTCACCATTTGTTTGATGATCCTTGTTTAACAATATAGTTTACAATAGATTTCGCCGAAGCATCAGTATTTGTCTTCGATATCTTCCCGATGTTACCGTAAGGCAATCGCTCATTCTATCTTTTTTTGCCTCAACAGGAAACCATTTGGAGCTTCATGGTGAAGTCTGTCTTCGAGGCAAGAAGAAGTATCCTTACAATAGGATAACTGGTTTTGAGGTAACTTGGCAAATTTTTTCTTTTGTGCATGAAATCTACTTATCAAGAGTGATTTTGTCTCTTCTTAACATTTTTTTGGGTCTGTTCAGTTTTTACCTGGTGATCCTGAAAAGGTACTGATTACTTCTGCTGACTCCCAAGTCAGAATAATTCAAGGACACGATGTAATATGCAGATACAGAGGTAAATCTCTTCCACTTGTTTATACGTATGTTCGTTCCTCTTAGTAAGGTATCTGTGGTTTAAAACCCATTTGTTATATCCAGGCCAACGCCAAATGTCAGCCTGTTTTACATCAGATGGAAAACATATTGTGTCTGCAAGTGAGAGTAATGTTCATTTATGGAACTCCAATAACTTGAATGGAACAGCACCTGGTCAGATTAAAAATGTCTGGTCTTGTGAACGGTTCCTATCTAGGCATTTGTCAATTGCTATTCCTTGGTCTGGATTCCAATCTGAAGTCTCAGTGCCACCTACTTCTGTTCCTACTCAAACAAATAGTAAAGTTTCCATGCCAATGTCTGGAAATCAAGAAAGTTTGAGCCACCACAAAGCTGATAAAGATGACTCTCAAGACCTGTCTTGTCTAAGGAGTGGACTCTGCTCTGATATTTTATCCAAAGCTTCTGCTACTTGGCCAGAGGAAAAGCTACCAACACCAACTTTAAGCAGTTTGTCACCTGCAACTTATAAATCTCGCTTAAAGTCTCTAAAGACTTATTACCAGAATACAATTAGTTCCTCCAATGCATGGGGTTTGGTGATTGTCACTGCCGGTTGGGATGGAAGAATTAGGTCGTTTCTCAATTATGGATTGCCCATTCGCTTCTAGCATACACTTGTGAATGTTCACAAAAGCGTATTTTAAAAGCAGTGCTTTTAATGGCTCGAATTCGATCCCCAGATTTGCTGGGGCCTGATTCAGATTTAGTGGGGATTCCAAAACTGATTTTTCGTTGCACCAATCAATCGCCATAGTATTCAAGTGACCTGAATTATTGGTCATCATCTGGTTTTGGTAACTTTTGTTTTAGCACAAGGTCATTGCATGATTGCTGGCACTGCCTACAGTTTCATATCGTCTCCTTGTTAGCTGAAGGTGAAATATGGATTGTAGGTTGGTCTTAAGCAAGGTGTGAATATTACGTGCAACAACAGAATTCCATACAAAAGCACCATTTTTTGGATCATTGGCCATTAAACAGTTCTTGGAAGGATGTTCACATCACTGAGAGGTTCAAGTGTGCAAATCTTTGTGGGCAGTAGATGCTTGTGAAGTATTGGGTACTGCAGAGGGCTGTGGAGGTGACTTTTAGTGTTATGGCCATGACCAATTTTCTTGTGGAGGTCGTTTTCTCCATTCGTGCTCTGTTGGAAGCCTGGTCGGCTTAATTGAGACTGCAGGCAAATGTTCACATGGACTTGTCTTGTGAAGGACCCGCCATTGCAAATACTGCCCTTTGCTTTTCGGTGATTTGCAACGTTTCACCTTTGCGGCAGCTAATCTGTCATCTCATTGTCTTCCTTCAACAGTGCAAGTTATACCCATTTGATGGTTCTCTTAATCTTGGTATATTCCAACTTCTTTATTAATGATTACTCTTAACTGATTTAACATGTATTCTTGCTCATATGCTTGTCACTTGTAGACAGGCCTTATATTTGTTGACAAGTGTTGGGTGTTCTTAAATTTTTAGGTACCATTAAACAATGTTGATTTATGGGGAAATCATCTTCAACCACTTTCAACCTAGTTTCATATATTTGAAATCTAGAAAATTAAGTTTATAATGGAACCACTTAATATATACTTTATCAGAAATATCGAGTTTATTCATCTCATTCAAATCCGTCTTAATCAATGATCACATTATAAAAGTTCATATTTGTTCGATCATTAACGATAATTATTTCAGTGATTTAAGATATAATATTTGATCATGCCATTGGTAGTTGAAATATACATTTGATTATGCCTTCTATAGGGTTGGATTTACACTAATCCGCTTTATATTTAAACAAGCTTGATAGAGTAACTTATTTGTAAATGTTATACAGAACAAGCTTGCTATATTAGCTTTTATTTGTTGCATTTGTACTACAACTCGTACTCGTTACATGGCTTTATTGCTTGTTTAATATAAACCACACTTTCTTGTAAAAAAAACAATTTATTATATATCATGTACCATCTTTAAATTCTGTCAGGTTTTGGATTTTGTACTATTTTAATCCATACCTATTTTTTAATCTAAAGTTTTTTTCAAAATCTGATTTTATGTTAAAAATTATGGTATTTTAACCGATAATTAAAAAAATATAGATCACTAAATACTTTTCTAATATCTAATAAAATGTTTTATTTATAATTTTAGAATCTTTAAACCGGGTTGAATTAAATGTGCCTTGTGGCGGGTATCAATCGGGTATAATCATCGGTATGATAGCTACAACTATCGGTGGTTTTAGCCTTGAAAAACGAATTATTTGTGATTTTATCAATTTTGTTATAAGTAAAATATGTTTTGTGTATAATTTTATTCTTCGAGCGCTAATTGACAAATCCAAATTTATCATTCTTAGCCAACTATAACATAGTGTGCAATTGAGCATAATAATAATAATAATAATAATAATAATAATAATAATAATAAATAATAATAATAATAATAATAATAATAATAATAATAATAATAATAATAATAATAATATGGTAAACAAAAGCTACTGGTGGGGAGGAGGAGACCAAATAATTAGTGAATTGATGATGTCACATCAATTAATTGTTAGATACTCACTAAATCCAAATCAGGTCCCAATAAAATCTACAGGGATGAATTTAGGCCACAATGGGCAACCTATTATGTAAGCACTTGTGATCATTATAATATATATTATTATATGTATTTGTTGGAAATGAGATTCCGCCCCCCCACTCCCCCACACACAAACTTTATAATTGAGCAGTTGGAAATTCATTCTATTGTATTTGTAGAAAAAGTAAAAATTTATATATGCTTTAACACAATATTATATATTTTGACATTAATTTTAAAAAAGATAAAAATAATGTATTTGTAACTACACTAAATTTAGTCACTACATAATATAATTAGTTTAATTGGCTCAAACCAAGTTCGACTAAATTTAAAAATTATAAATAAAATATTTTGGGTAACTAAGTAAATACGTATTGCAAAATGAGAATACCTGAAACACAATTATTGAGATGAATGTGTGGAAAAACTTTTAAAAGATCGAATCTCAAATAATATCATACGAACACAACTAAAGATGTACCAATCGAAGAGAGAAATGAGAGAATACATGTTGCGTTGGTTTAGGCATGTGCAAATAATTCATTAAAATATCATTGTTAAAAAATATGGTATGTTGTTTTTTTATTATATTAATGGAAGGCATAATAGACCAAAAAGAACATGAATCAAGACAATGAAAAAAGATATGAAATAGTTGGAACTAAGCATTGACATAACTTACTATGAGATGAAGTGGAAGGAAAAAATTAGCACCCCTGACCTCAATCATTTAGGAGCAAGTAAATGATGACGATGATTATAATGATGAATAAAATATTTTATTAGGCGGAAACATAGAATTAAAAAAGTGCTTGGGTGGTGTGACTTTCCCACTATTAATTGAAAGAAAGCAGCCTCTCTACCCATCAGCCTCAAATGGTTTAGCTAGCTTAGATAAGAGCACTTCCAGCTATTCAAATAGATCTTATACTCTTTGGGAGGCATATGCTCCCCGGATAAACTACCCAGCTTGCAGTGTCCCCCATCCCCACCCCTCCCCAGAATGATCGATGCGACGGTTAGCCATCAAATATTAAAAATATTTTTATCATCAATTTTAATTAAAATACTGTGTTTTGGAAAAATTTAGACTTCATAAAAATTTCATATGAAAAAACCCTGTATTGTACAAATTTGAAGACAATATGCGGTATACCGAGTAGGATTGAGTGGTAGAATGTGATATTTAAAAATTGACAATAAAGTAACAAACTTCTTTCTCTTATTTTATTTCGCCCCCTAAAGCGAAGATCTTTTTCTATTCAATGTTTGTTAAGTTCAATTATTCTTGCTTTAAGGGCAAGAATGATATTATTGATGATAATAATTATTATCTGAATTATTATTGTCACAAAGATAATTGAAAAAGATGGCAACAACATGATAATGATGAAAATAATGATTATTTCGACTGCATGCTTCACAAATAATTAATCACAATATTAATAAATTATTAATAATAGACAATTACCTATGGAAGAGTCAGAATTTCACATGTTGTGTATGGAGGACAAATTTTATAATGAGAAAATATCATAAATAATCAAATTTTAATATTTTCTAACACAAATGACCAAACTTTTAAATTTATATTAAACATAACAAGGTCTCAGATTTTTATTTCACATATAACCAATTCATATATTTTAAGAATATTTTACTCATAATATTTATTTTATTGACATAAATACCCTTAATTTAACTTTAAATTTTCTTAAATATATTTTTTGTGTTTTATATAATGAATGATATTTCATTTTTTAACAAATATTCATAATAAAAATATGTTGGATAAAACCAATGTTTTAATTTTCAATAAAATGTGACAATTTCAAATTAAAATTTTGAACATTTAAAAATATATCTTTTTATTTTATTTTTTTTATTTTTGATGGTCTAAAATTTAATTTTCTTTTTAATTGTCCAAAATTCAATAAAAATACGTTTTACTTTTTTAGCTCATCAATAATATAGTTTTATATTCTATTTAATATTTACCGGTTAACTTTTTATTTTTATATATTAAGTTAGTTAAAATTATAACTTTTATCTATTATATTTTGGTATTAGTAAAACTAAATCTTATGGGTATTTTTATCATTATTTAAAAAATGATAGAATTTGGACATAATTGTTATAAAAATTTTAAAATAACTATTTCTGATATAATTTTGTAAAGTTGGCTATTTTTTAAATGAAACTTTGAAATGTGGTGATTTATGATATTTTTACTTTTATAATTTATGTGTGGGAGGGAGAGAGTGTATTTAAGGCCTAATAGTGCTTTAAATGCCCTTAAAAAAGTATTTTACCAAGGTCAGGGATTTGGTTCACTTAGGAAATATAATGGGTTGGGTTTGAGTTTAAAATGATTTAATATATGGATATGGATTAGGGAAGGGAGAAATTTCTTTTAGCAACAAACCCATATGAGTTGAATGTGAGAGTCTTTTTTCCATTGCTAGCGCCTTGTCGTTGCCATCATTGTCGTCATCGTCGCCATAGCCTCTACCGTTGCTGCTATTGGTGAGTGATCGCAAACTATCCTCCCTCTTTTATTGTGATTATTGTCCTCCCCTCACCATCCCCTCCCCGACCCACCTTTCTTCCCTCTCCCCCTTTCCATCTGCCAACATCTAACCCCTCACCCCCTCTCCACCACTCCTCTTTCCTCTTCTCCCCTCTCCTCCTTTCATCTTATTATTGTCGACATCTTACCCGGCCCCCTTCCCCTCCCCTCCCCCTCATCTTTCCTTCTCCCTCTCTACTTTTCATGCAAGTCACCGCCCAAATCTAACCATGACAATAAAGTAGTAATCTTTATCATGATTCTTGATAATTAATTAGAGTATTTTTTTTATTTTGTTGTTTGTTGTATTTTATTAGTATCATTGTTATTGCTTTATTTGTCACTTAGAAATGTAATTATTATTGATATCACTTACTAATCTATTTGTGTTATATTAATAACGAGTTATTTTGCATGAATGACATTTGCTTATCACGTGTTAGATAATTTTTTTAAAAAACTAATCATCTATTGCCAAGAAAATATGTGTTTAAATTTATGTCACTGGATAATTATCAATGATATTTGCATTTGATATTTTTGTAATTTTTTGTATTTTTTAACCCACCATTTGTTAATTAGAGTATATGAGATCATATTTTGGTGTAAAGGTTGCATTTATCTATTATTTTTGTTGGTTTATATTTTTATAGTATTTTATGTCATAAATAAATAATAGTTACCGAAGCTGGAATTGCCACCAATGACATTTGATAAACTTTGTAATTATCATGAATGACACCTTAAATACAATGGATAAAAAAATAAAAACTTTACAAACTAGAATTGCCACAAAAAACATTTTTACTTGGTGGATGTTGGTCGAAGTAGGCAGAGCTCAGAGAAGTGCTCTAATCTAGGTTTGGTTTTGTAGGCTTTAGTTAAAAAACCAGTGGGAGGAGCAATGACACCGCTACATGGGGAGATTGGCGGGTTGCATGTTGGTGATGTCGGGTGAGATGTGTCGGAAGATGACTCGCAAATGAAGGTCCCAAAAGACAAGAGGTTCGCTGAAGAACTGCCCCTCCTTCCCTGTCATGGATGCCCCACCAATGCCATTTCAGTTTCTTATCAAGATGGTATTGTCCGTCTACACCAAGCCCCATCCCCATTGTGTGTTTAGGGAGAAGTCATTGTGAATGTGGAAAACTGAATTTAGGCCCATAGGGTACTTATATGGATGTTTAAGTGCGTAGTTCCTAGTCCTTTTAATTTGAACTCGTCATTAGTTAATTGGAGTATATGAGATTATATTTTACTATAAATTTATAATTTGTAATAGTCACTCTAAATTGAATGAAAAAAGATAATAATATTTCTTTTAGAAAATTATATCTCCTTAAAAAAATCGTTCATGTAATATTTTTTTATTAATTTATACTTTCATAGTTTACAAATGTCATAAACAAATAATATTTATCTGAACTAGAATTGTCATCAATGACATTTTATAAACTTATCAATTGGTAATATAATAGATGGTCAACTTTTGTAAATACAATAGATTATATGATTTTGAAAGTATGTTGATCATCTTAATTGGTAATATAAGTAAATTATATTTATGCTTGAATTGCACATCCTAGGCATATTTTTGTAATCAATAACATTAAAAAGTATCATAAATGACATTTAATGATATAATTAATGACATTCAATATGTAGACTAAATTTCATTTTTATATCCTTTTTAAAAGATTATGTATATAATAGTTAAGATACAAATGATACTAGTTACATGACATGCATTTGACATCAATTATATTTTATAAAATATCTACATGTCATCAATGATATTGTTAATATTATAAATAATATATTTTCAAATATTTTAGATTGTAATGTAAGTAGACTATGTTGTAAGATAAAGTTAAATATAAGAAATAAATAGTGTTACCAGACCTATCAATGTTATAAATGTCATTGTATAAACATTGTAAATGTCATACATAACACCTTTTATACAATTGATGATATAATTCTAAAAAATATATTTATGATCTTAATAATTATTAATATAGGTGGACTACATTGCCTGAAGTGTACATTGTACGCTCATTTTTGTACTATTTTATATGTGTCAAAAATAGATATTCATTATACAACTTATAATTTTTATCTTATGAAATAAACAGGCAGCATTGATGATGCGTTAGAAAGAAAGTATATAATAGTGATGACATACTTTAAACGCCACTGATGACAGTACTTCTAAACAAACTTATTAGGCTTTAAAACACGTGCTTCATGCAGGATTTTGACTATTTGAATTGTGTTCATACCCACAATTTTTTGTGATTGCTGGCTTACGAAAGATCCAAAATGACTTGGTGTCAGTTTCAGCTTTGCTTCCTCTTGATTTTTCAAATCTGATGATATACATATAGTATGGGTAATCTCAATGGGGCACAATTTGGTTAAATTATCAAATTGTCCTTCCTGCATCGTCACAGCCTATTTTGCCCTCAATTTTTCTTGATTTTCCACTATTTTTCCCTCACCGCCGTTAAGCTGATTTCCAACCTGTTGTATCACCTCCTATCGGTAGCCCTCACGTCTGGGAGTTGACCACGACCATCATCGACTGCCGCTAACCCCTCTTCCACCACCGTGGACATGATTTTTAGCCCCGATCACCGAAGGTCCATTGTGCCATCTTGCTGCCAAAAGCTCCATTCTAATTACATATGGTAGTGACGTGTTCGCTATCGTACATGTAGTCGAACGCCACCGGTCTCTATGTAACACCCTAAATCCGATTTATACTTGTGAACCGAACTGGCATGTCACCGGCCCCGGTTAAGTCGGCTAACCTGAACCCAACTCGTGTGGATCCAATCTCGGCGTCTTAAGATGAAGATATGACTTGCCATGCATGGATAAATGCACAATACCCTAACATGATACTACATGGATGACATGCAAATTAATTTACACACCAATATAATTACGATCAAAATCAATAAAAATTCTAAAATAAAACGGACAGAGTCTCTCCTAAAAGTGCAATTAGGGCCACCCTACCAAAATATATATATATATATATATATATATATATATATAAACATATGCGAATATACATTTATATATCAAACAATTTCATTCACACCGAATCTAATATGTTGTAAACTCATTTTGAAGCTTGGGTCTCAACCCACCTGTGCAATCTATTCACATTTCACATCATATCTTCATGTCTAGCATTTGATCACATCATATCACCATGTCTTAGCATTTAATTAAATCATTCTCAATATAATAACATCATAAACAAAATATTAACCACTCCATCGGCTGACATGTGTGTGCAAGCGACATCATTGCTCCTCCGTTGTGGCTGGTACATCCAACTAATGGTTATCACCTACATATAGTATAAAAAAGTGTCAATAACAAGCGTTACTAGTCCAAAATATAACTATAACAAACTGGCTATGAGATCAAACTCTCATATGAAAGAAAACACTCGTATACTTCTCGCAAACTCTCTAAAGGGCACCTATTGAGGAGCCACTGGGCTGCAAACCCGGTAGCATCTCGAAATGTCTGCTTTATTGATGCCTCTTTCGGCATTTTTCTCATTTCATTTTTCTTTGGTCCATCGGGACTACATGCATATCCTAAGCCCTCTCCTTTCCTCCAAAATTCTTCTGGTCTTGAGCACGAAGGCCAAGTACTCTCAAGCACTCCCCTTTTGTACCCTTTGAACTACAAGTCCAGACATGTCGTTGTACTTAACAGCACCCGTAAACCTCCACGTTCTCCTGGTGTGTGAAACTCAAACGCGAAGTTGTCAGGATCCCTTAGGAATGGAACAGTCCACTCACTAATCAAGAGCCCACTTTGACTGTCATGGCATCCGCTCATGGTACATGCAGTAGGTTTCCCCATCTCTCGTCTTATCGAAAACTCGATAAAATTATATATATAGGCCTGGGAAGGGATTCATATAATAGGCCCAAAGGCAACGTGAGCTGGATCTTGTTTTCAAAATCATCCTCGAGGGATCTCATCCTCGAGGGTTTATTAATCCAGAAAATTATTCAGCTAAATGTCCCAAATTAAGTGGGATCCGATAAAATGCTACTTAACCAGCCCTGCAAGCATTAAAACAACCATACAATAGAATAGAGAATAAAATAGACGAGTCCTAAATGGACCTGGTAGAAGTTCCAAGTGTGTCTTCGCACCTAGGTGGCGAACTCCTACTCCGTACCTACACACCAAATCTAGAAGCTAACACCCACTAACTGAATAATGCATCAAACTCATCATGATCAACACACTTACAATACAAACAACATCCATCAATAGACAAACGATTATCAATGTAAAAATAATTCTAACTCATCATGTTCATACCAATTTTATTGTATTTTTCTAAGTTACATTGCAGTCAATTAATATGCTCAAATTTAATTTACTTGATCTGATCACTAACATTCCTTCACTATCAATCAAATCATGTAATTCATCACTTCAACTATAATCAGACATTCATCACAACAATTAATCAATCCTATCATATTGTGCTAATAAATATCAATTTTAAATAATTAAATTTGAGGTAATTATACATCTGGTCGTTGACAATTGGCGACGGCTAGGGTTTTGTCGCGCGCCTCAGAGCTCGAATTTGGCGCTTGTCAGCGATTGAAGTTCGATCGGGTTCAACTGGATAAGCTCCATGGAAGTTCTATCGAATTTTAGCAAATCTAGTTTTCTGTCAAGGTTCTGGCAATTTTAGTGGTTTTTTGGCAGCTTTTCGGCAGTTTCTTGGCGACCAACAGGATGGTAGTGGTATGGGGTGCCATTGGCACTTGGCTTGACGAACTTGACCCAATAGTGGTGATGGCGAGCACCGTAGCAACGGTGATAACGCTGGCGGTGACGTTGAGTTTAGCCAGCGTGGTTAGTCTCTTCGATTGGGCCCATGGCCGGCCTTGGTGGTGGTGCTAGGTAGGGGAAATATCGGGGAGGTTGAGGGAGTAGTCGTCGGCATCACGGCGATAGTGGCACAGTGCAGATGGAGGCGGAATCACGTCGGGAGTAGTAGCGCAATTGTGGACGATTCTGGTGTTGTGGCGACCAGACGGTGGCCGGGGTTGGTCGAGGTGGCACAGCGATGCTACGCCAGGGCTTGGCGGCGACGATCGGTGACAGGGTGGCGGCGACGACGAACACCAAGGTGAAGGTGGCGGTGATCGAGGGTTTGGGGAAAGAAAAAGGGTCGGGGGTGGTCGGTGGCAATATCGTAAATAAGACTTGACTCAACTCCGTCTCGTGTCAAGAATAATAACTAACTCGTAATAAATCCTAAAAAATACAAAAAATAGGGGGAAATCCCATAAAACATATCACACATTATAACACCACAATGACATGCTCTGTAACTATTAGTCCACCCAAATTGCCCCATAACCTGTCCTGACGCAATAAACAGCCTAAAACTAGTTCTACGATCCACTATATATAAAATCAAGAAAATAAACTTGCAAACTCTCATATATTCTGATAACTCATTATTTTCTGTTGTATTCATGATGTTATCATCATATACTTGGGTACACATGACCCTCATGGCTCATACATGCGACCGGCGTCGGCTCAGTACACATGTTCTGAAACATACTCGACTCGAAAATAACGGTCAAACTGACCAGTTTTGAATATAAAACCCTGACTCGAATCGCGGGTTTTACACTCTACCTCACCGCTAGCAAGCTGCCAAAGTTTTCTAGTAGCCACTATTTTAGTTAAATTCTAGCCAACCGGAGACACTATTGAGTTGGTCCCAACAGCTTCTTCACGCATCCAATTGTCGATCACCACTGGTGTTGCCATCAATTATTGCCGGAATCATTGTCGTCATTCACCACTTGCTGCCAGCCATTTTCTTCGTTATTCGACCACAATGGTCGAACTGACCGGTTCTGAATATAAAACCCTGACTCGAATCGTGGGTTTTACACTCCACCTCGCCGCTAGCGAGCTGCCAAAGTTTTCTAGCAGCCACTATTTTAGTTAAATTCTAGCCAACCGGAGACACTATTGGGGTGGTCCCAACAGCTTACTCACGCATCCAATTGTTGATCACCACCGGTGTCGCCATCAATTATCGCCGGAATCATTGTCGTCATTCACCACTTGTTGCCGGCCATTTTCTTCATTATCCAACCACAATTTGGCCAGTTGCCACAGGGTCTCTACCGGTCTCTATCGGTTTACCATTGCTGCTCCACTGCAAACCTTTCCAACCCTCACCACCATCCTTGTCGTTGTCATTGTCGTTGCCAAAATTGCCCGTCGGGGATTCCTCACGACCTTCCTTCATTTCTTTACTAAGTCAACCCATATTTTTCTTGACCTGACCTAACCCTAGATCATTTTTTTCCTCGAACATTACATGGCATGACCCAAGTCCCTCCCTTTGAAAACCTGCAATAGGTGTCACAGACCTCTCTTAATCCAATCTCTATTGGTTTACCATTGTTGCCTCACCGCAGAGCTCTCCAACCCTCACCACCATCCTTGTTGTTGTCGTTGCCGGAATAGCCTGTCAGGGATTCCTCTTGACCTTCCTTCATTTTTTTACTAAGTCAACCCATAATTTTTCTTGATACCTGACCTTCCTTCATTTTTTTATTAAGTCAACCCATAATTTTTTCTTGATACCTGACCCTAGATCATTTTTTTTTGACTCGAACATTACATGGCATGACCCAAGTCCCTCCCCTTTGAAAACTTGCAATAGGTGTCACAGGCCTCTTTCAATCCAAAAGTTAACTCAAAGAATAAGACTTTCTCATTAGCCTATATACAAGTCATCAACATCATCTACAATCAATGTGGGATAAACCCAACAACTCCCATTCATACATCGGGCAACCCCGAAACTATCATTGTCTGGCAAACTCTGACAATCGGCGTAGGCAAATACCAAATCTCCCAAGATTATAACCTGGCTTTGATATCAGAGCTGGAACCTTTGGACCCCAAAAGGACCTATAACAGGTGTCACGGGCCTCTCTTAATCCAAAAGGTAACTTACGAAAGAAGGCTTTCTCATTAGCCTATATATAACTCACCAACATCATTTACAACCGATGTGGGATAAACCCAACAAAACCAGACTATATCACAGCAAACACATCATATAATTAGACGTTTTGTTCATACTTTTAATGACGTCATTTTTAGCATGGTGATTTTTAAAACCCTATTTAACATCCTGACCTACAAGCATGCAAAATATTGCATCAAAATATAACCTAAAATAGGGTAAAAAATTAGGGAACTTGAAGGATAGGTTACTAAAAACACTAAAGCTGTTACCTTTCACCAATTTTGGCTCTACTACACGCTCATAAAGGCTAATGTAGACAAAACATACTTCATAGAACTTGTATATCTCTCCTTAGGAATACAAAAATACCAATATCACGTAAAACAAACATCTAAAATGGAAGATATGATTTTTCTACCGAAATAGTGCATAACAGTGAGCATACCGTATTCAAAAAATCATAACTACTTTTATAAAACTCCAAATGGCGAGAAACCAATTTCTAAATTCTGACATGTATATAGATGAATATAATTATTGAAAAATAAAACCAAAACATAACACTAAGAAAATAAACACACAACAGTCAGATATGTGGCCTAAAGTCAGACCTTTACCTTTAAAAGGGCTAGGATGAGGATCTCTTGGGGCTTCTACCCTATAACCTACCACTCCTAGGGTCTTGGCTAGCTTGAATAGGGCTTTGGAAGGCTAAGAGGGGTTGTGGAAGAGGTGGGAAGGAGAGGAGAAGGGAGGAGGGCAAGAGCTAAGAGTTAAAGGGGTGAAAAGTGGGAGAATGAAAGGGTATTTATGGAGTTGGAAACAAGTCCCAGCGCAAGGGAGGAGGCCCCTTGCATTGCCCTCTACAAGCATGATCACAAAAGTCAGAATTTGGGCACGCGAGCTGCTGAACCAAACCCCACGCAAGTCTGGGTCAATGGCGATAGAAGGGAAATCCAAATTTGGGCGCAAGGGCGTTATTCCAATGCCTTTGTGCCCTTACTCAAAACCCTAACCTTAATTTTACCTAGCAGCACAACGTAGGTTTGGCATGCTTAGTGTTTTCACCCTAACATGCCCAGACAACCTCAGGAACTGTGCTGTGAGTCCCGTAGGGGCTAGGATCATCCAAATAAGGTTTAAACACACTACGAAACGCACTAGACTCATGACATACACAATCCTAATGCCAATAAAATTTGAAAATAAGAACTAGAACGATGTAGTATCTAGTCGGGTAATGCCGATCATCAAGGGAGACTAAGGTTGTGGCTCGAACATACTCACCACACATATACATGCAACAAAAAGACTTGCAACTCGATCCGAGTCGACACCAAACCGAAACCAAAACTTACAAAAAGTTTGGGTCTTTAAGTAATATAAAATTTGGTCCTCCCACATGTAATTGTCTCTATTAATAATTACTCATACATCAACGACATTTGCAACAATCACCCAACAATTTTTGTTCGCGCCAAAATGGGAGAGTGACATGGGCCTGGGCCTTACAAGAGGCCTGATCCAATGGGCCGCCCTCCTTCCCCACCCCCTTCGCACGTACGAGCAAACCTATCGCTCGCACGTGCAGCAGCGGCGATCGCCGGAGATGGCCGCGGCGGCGCCATGGAAGCAGCTGCTGGTGAACGCCCTCGAATCCAACTCCAAGCTCAAGCACTCGTCTTTCTTTCAGCTCGTAATCTCTTCTCCAATCCTCAAAAACAATTCCCATCTTTGTTTCGGCGAATTTGATGATGGATATGGTGTTTTTTTGCAGGCGACGGTCGGCGCCGATGGCCGGCCATCCAATCGCACGGTGGTGTTCAGGTTCGTCTTCTTGAATCAACATTTTGTTCAGTTTTTTTTAAAGATTTTTTTGTTTGATTTTTTGCGGGAATTTTTTATTCAGGGGTTTCAAGAAGGATCTGATAGGATTCAAATCAATACAGATAGTAGAAGTGGCAAGGTTTATCTATATAGCTAGCCTTAAAAGTGCTCCCTTGATGAGTTTTTTCTATGGTTTTGATGTATTGTTATATTGATTTCTTTTTCTTTTTTAATGCAGATAGAAGATATAAAGCATAACCCATGTTGTGAGGTAGCATAAATATTTTTTTTGGATTTTTTATGATAAAGTAGAGCAATTATGTGTGTCCGTCTATGTTGATATGGTTGTTTGAATTTGTATAGGTAATTGGTTTGTAGCACATGATGGTGGTGTTGTGTAATTGGTGTGTATAATTAATTGTGATTGTGTGGTCATTTTGGGACAATGAATTTATTTTTTTTCTTTTCGCAGTTCGATAAATGTCTGGAAATTCACAGACATTGGATAAATGACTGTTCTATTTGTGTGTGCGTGTACAGATTTGTTGGTACTTTACTGAATCGTGGGAGCAGTTTCGAATAAATGGGGAAGTCGATGTTGTTGACTGGTTGAATCCTGATCCTGCCAAGCTTGAGGTGAGACTGTTCTCTAATTCTATGCTTTGGCCATTGAAAGTTTTAGGCTACTGACTTGTTTGCTAAGCTCTGACCATGGAAATTTATAGCTCACTGACATCAGTTTGTTGATCTAGAGACCATCACCCAGTGAAAGTGAATTGTTCTAGCAGATCAAGTTATTATTAGAGTAATCCTGTTATTTCGTTCTTGATTAAAAGGTCTGCCTGAACTCTTACCCTTCTAAGCTTAGCTTGTAATGGGTTTTCAACCAGCATTAGACATGAAGCAGATATATCCTCGCTAGCTGCATCATTGCCTTAGTTTATAATTGTTGGTGTGGTTTTTGTCGCTGATGATTGTTTTACGTTGGGCAGCAAAACGCCCATGTCTCTATTGTCATCTTTCTACTTAAGCTGCTGAAAAACAGGATGACAATTCTTATCAAAGTGGTCATCATCATCACCATCTTAATTGGCCTTGTCTTTGATTTTTTTAAGGGTGTTTTAATGAACACATTCAGTCATAATGTTTGCTATTGCCAAGTTGTTTGTGCACATTCTTGTTTGTATTTATCCATTTGCTACTAAAGATGTTTCTGTGGTAAGCATGCTCAATTAGTCAATTTTGTATAGCTTTCAGGAAACTATCTTTTTCCTTGTATTTTTTGTCTTTAACTTCTGCTTTTGTTTTATAGCAAAGGGAGAAAGCTTGGTTTGCTAGTTCTTTAAAGTCAAGACTGCAGTATTTGGGACCCAGAACAGGTCTTCCATGTGTCTACGAGGATATGGGCAAGGATTCTGCCCTGGATTCTGATGCTGGCCCTGTCGATGCATTTTGTCTTTTGGTTGTTGATCCTGAAAAGGTCTCTCTCTCAGGCACTGATTCAACGAACTTTCTCAGACTGGCTTACGTGCATGCACTCTGCATTGTAAAATAACTCCAATTTTGATGTTATGCATTCTTACAGGGAGCTGCTAGAATTTGCTATGTCTTTTACCCCTTTATGCCTCGTCATTTTCCAGGTGGATTATTTGAACCTAAAGAACAACAAACGATTGATGTTTGTTTCCAAAGTACGTGATGATGGTGCTAGGCTTTGGACACAGGAGGAAATTAATCCGTAAATGCAAATTCTAGAATCCATTCCAGATTCTTGCAATTGCTGCAAGTTGGCAGCCCGTCTGACTGAGGTAAAAGTGGTTTAGTGTTTACTTGACATGGGGATCTCTGTCCTTGTTTTGATGTCGTTATCTGTTGTTAATTCATTGTTGAGTCTGAGTGCTGTGAATAGTCAAGGATCGTAGGATAATATTTCATGTTAAAAAGCTTCTACCCTCTTTACAATCCCATTCAAACTGATAATTTGGCTGTTCATATCGTTAATCCAAAAGCCAAGCCATCTGGTTAAGGTGTCTTTAGCGTATGGATAGAGGGATATTTTGCCTGCACATGTAGTCCTGCAAGGTCCGTCATTGTAGCTTCGTGGGGCAAAAATTTAAACAGAAATGTTGTGTTTAATGTTGGTTACAGAGTGAGGATGACTTAGCACGTATTGTTGCTGAGTGTGTAAAATAAGGATGAGACAAATGGTCCACTTCATTGTTTGTGACCAATGACTAGTATTCTCAAACTTTGTCAGATAGTTTTGAGAATTTGGTATCAATGAATTCCATTGCATTTTGATGTTATTCCAGACTGCTGATGGGAGAAGGTTGTAAAACCAAATCATGAACAGATTTGTCACCGAGTTTGCTTGGGTGGTAATTACTTGTGATGAATGTAAAAGTGAGAATTTTCTTTTATTCGCTTTAAGGGTTATCCCGTTGAAGACCTACACTAATGGACTGATTGAAAGAGAACTCTTTAAATTAAGGTTTTATAAGTTTCAGAACATGCCCCTTACAAAAGAAACAAAATTCCATGCAATATCTGTGTTCCATCATTATCATGAATAGACTTTCAAAATTGGTTTTCTTTCCTATCCATGTGAGTCCATGAAAATCATTTTGCGCATTTTTTTAAGGAATTCAATATAGGAAGGAAGGCCTCTTTTTTACATTTCTTGCATATGAAAATCCCCAACCACAGTGGGCTTGTTTCCTATATTTTTGTTTTTTTATTTTATTTGCACATTTTAAGGATTAATAACGTTCATTTTAATATCATATATATATCATATAATTTTAACCTAATTCTGCTTATTTTTTTATCAGCCTGAATTTTATGTGGACATATATATGCATCATTAAAAAGGCCTGGGATTCACTATATGCAATCTTTTTTAGGCCGAGCTTGTGTCGACAATTGAAGTTTTATAAAGTTAGATTTTATACGTTTATATAAGACTTTTGTTCAACAAGATTTTTAGAATAATAAAAAATAATGTCACCAGTAAATAAAAATAATCTGGGAATAAGATTAATAATAGGTCGGGGATTTGTTGTAGCATTTGTTAAAGCGAACCCTTTGTAGCACTTAAGCTTGTAAATTTCTTTAATCGGTGGTGTTCAAAAGTTTATTATAATAATTAAATTAATCTTTTTCAATTAATGAGATTTGTATTAATCAAATAAGTAGTACGTCAAATCCTTGAGTACAAGCATCTATATGTAAATTAGATTCGAATCTAAATCACCTAAAATGCTTATAGACACATCCATAGTTTCAAAAACCGTACCTCTTATCATATCAAATTTATAAGGTGTATGTGGTATATTCAGGCTAATCTAGTCGAATCGGGTTAAATTAGATTATAAATTATAAATAAAATATTTTACTAAATATTAAAAATGTAATTTTTTTATTAATATTTTATTAAATATCGGGAATTTTAATAAAAAATTCGGTTTTGTGAAAATTTCATATTCAAAGATCAGGTATGAATTAAAATTGTTAGAAAACTTAAAACTGTACCAGAATGGAAGAACAGGAAGGCATGATAAGGTATTTAAAATTTCTTTTCCCGCGTGAATCTCCTACTCCACTCATCATCATCGTTGATCATAATATCTATCACCGAGTCTCCATTTCCAACACGTAATCTAATAATCTTTTAAGCTTTCTTTAAAAATTACAGCTCCCTTCTCTGCTTCTATCTTCCGCCTCTTACTTGCAGGTTTGCTTGCTCATGTCCTTCAACTACAGTTCATTTGCTTGGTTTTGTGATAAGTTACTTGTTATAGCTGTAAATAATGAATTCCTACAAAACGTGAACTTCTCTGCAGGTTGAGCAGTTCAGGCATTTACTTGGAACCAAACTGACTCCTCGAAGCGTTTTAGAGTCCATTCCAATAAAAAGATATCCCAGATCACTTGGACTGCCAAAACAGTTTGACGCGAGAGCAAAATGGGCACAATGCAGTTCTATTGGGACAATACTTGGTCAGTTGTCTTTTTTTATTTGGCATAAATAATGAGTTGCCAAACATATATTAGAACTAATTAACTTCTCCTGCCAATATACCCTTTTATTTTTCTCTCCCTGAAATAGATGCGGTATGCTATCTTCTCCTACTTCTGTTTTTGTTTTTGTCATATTTTTGCATACCTGAAATAGATCAGCCATGCTACCCTAAAGATTTACGACTCATTTAGATCTAAATCGAGCCTTGCAACTACGATTTGGGCACCAATTTCAATAGATTTTGGATAAGAAATGCCACTCTTAATTTGATTCAAAGCCTATCAAATTCCAAGAAAAGACATGTCGTATGTAGTGACAACAGAACTATGTCCAATGTTCAGGGGCATTGTCGATCTTGCTGGGCTTTTGGTGCCGTGGAGTCAGTCTCTGATCGATTCTGCATTCATTTTAACATGGTTTCTTCGAATGCTTCAAAAATTTATATTATTCAATGAAAAGTTCTAAAGTGAAGAAGCTTCTCTGTTGGTGAAATACATTTTCTAAGGCAATATGCTCATGTTGCAGAATATCACACTTTCTGTCAAAGACCTCTTAGCATGTTGTGGTTTTATGTGTGGTGATGGCTGTGATGGTGGTTATCCCTACCGTGCTTAGAAGTATTTTGACGTTGATTGAGTCGTCACTAATTCCTATTAAACATTTCTCTATAAATGTAATTCACATTTCATTTATTATGTCAGAACCGTAACACCTCATTTCGGTTTACTCGTAAACCAACCCAAAAATGTTACCAGCGATGAACCGTTCGCTAATCTACTTAATTTGGTTAAGTCGATCAGGATCTACCATTAGTGTTTTAAAATGGTGATATAACATACAAAGCATAATTGAAAAGTTTGGGTCCTAACATTGTCATACATGCATGTTATAATATGCAATCAAGTATAAAAGAAGTCAAACAAACAAAAAGTTTTAAAGAAAATATCTATTTTTAAAATAAGACAGACAGAGTTTTCCTTAAAAGTATAATAGAGACTACCCTATCAACAACAAGCAGTATATATTTACAACAATAAAAATAAAAAATATAGTCAAAATCCAACATTTCCATCATATTCTAGTTATTATTTATTCTCTCATCATCTGAGCGAAGTCTAAACTCTATTACTCACCTTATTCATTTCCATTATCAATTTCATTCACATGCAAAATATTTATATCAATTTACAAAATAACATTCAAAGTTCATTATTCAAACAATTCAACACTCATCATCATCATCAATTACACTCGGCAGTACGTGCGTGCAATTTCAGTATTGTTCCTCCATAGTCACGACATCACTCATTCCTCGTAATTCTCATTTACATAAATAATAAAAATTCGTCAATAATATATGTTAGCGGTCCAAAAATAATTAATAATAAGCTAACAGACCATCCCGTTAAATGAAAACCTCATTAATTTTTCTCATAGAATTTTCATAAAGGCAATAACTAGGAATTATTGACCTCGCACAACAACATCTATTTTCTATCTCATTCATTCATTAACCACTTTAAAGTATCCCTCGCATGAGAAAATCATTCTCTATTTTTTCAGCCCTTTACATTCTTCATATCACTCCTAGTCCTGTATACAGAGGTCAAGTACTATTAGGCATACGCTTTCAATACCTTTTAAAATCATAAGTCTAGACATGCGCTGCATAATAGTACCCGTAAACCTATACTTTTCTCTGGGTTTGAGGAATTCAAAAGTAGAGTTATCATGATCCCTCAGGGATGGAATGAATACTCACCAATTCCATAGTCCGCTTTAACAAACATAAGCCCTATCTTAAGACACGGTCATTTGTTTTCCCTCGTCTCACATCTCACTAAAAATGTGAAAAACCACATATACATAGGCAAGGGTAGGGATTTTAATATAATAGGCTTGAAGGCATCGTGATCTAGATCTGAGTTTTTGAAAACAAACTTCAGGGATCTTATCCTCGAGAGTTATTAATCCAGAAATTTCATACGACTAGATGGCCTGTGTGGAGTGGGATACAATAAATCACCACTCGACACATCCACTTACCTGTTAAAACAAAATATAACAGAGAATAGAAGTCAAATCAAAAGCAACTCTTAAACAAACCTGGTAGAAGCTTCAATCGTGTCCACGCGCCTAAGCAGCGAGTTCCTACTCCGTACCTACATATTAAACTAAAAGCCAACACCCGTTTATAATGTATTCACACATCCTATAGCACACACATAGCAAGACACACTCACACCAATCATACATCAATCTACATAAGATTTTCAATGCTACGTTGATTAGATTACGATATTTGCTTAATTTACTTAATTAGTTTTTTAACATTCGTTTTGATACAATTAAATCAAGAAATTCATATTTTTATTTACAATAAAAATATCTAACACATCAATTCATCAATCCTAACATACTGTGCTAATAATTATCACCTTTAAGAAATTAAATCGGAGTTAATTATATCTTGTGTCATCGGCAATCGGGACTTGAATTCGATACCCGATTGCATCCAAAGTTTGATCGGGTTTGACTTGATGAATTTGTGGAAGATCCAATGAATTTCAGCGAATCCAATTTTCTGACAATTTTCATTAGTTTTTTTGGCAATTTTCGATGGTTTACTAGGAGCTTTCTAGTGGTTTTCCAGTAACTTTTTTAGCGAGGAAATCGGGGCAATGGTTTGGCACCGGCTCGAAGAGCTTGACCTAATGGTGGTGGTGGTGAGGATAGCAACAACAACGACAATGAGTCGGCCAGGGTTGATTGGTCATTCGATTAGCCTTTGACTGGCCTCGGCGGCGGCACTAGGTATGGGGCAAAATGGTTGGGGGTCAAAGGGGGAGGGGAGGCAGCATGGCGGCGGAGCAGCGTGCACGGCAGTGAATTGACGTCAGGACGGGTGGCGTAATCTCGCCGTGTCGGGGCCTCGTGAAGGTCGGGCGACAGCGTCGATATCGACAATGGTGCGGCGGTCAAAAGGGTTGTCGACGGTGAGGGTAGGGTTGGTGAAGGGCGGTGTTTAGGGTTTGGGGGAGAAAAGTTGTGAAGGAGGTATCGGGGGCAATCTCATAAATGAAACTTAACTTGATTCAGACTCGAGTTAAAAAATAATAACTAACTCGTAATAAATCCTAAAAAATCCAAAAAAGGAAAAAATATCATAAAATATAATATACATCATAATATCACAATGACATGTTGTATAACTAATAACCCGCTCAAACTACTCTATAGTACGTCCTAATGTGTTATTCGCCTCAAAATAATTTTACAATGAAATACAAAAAAAGATAACTGTATATTGTTATATAATCGGATAACTCATTTCTTATCATCTTTCTAATGTTATCATTATATACTTAAATGCACCTAACCCTCATCGCTCATAATTCACGACCGGCTTCAACTCAGTATGGAGTTCATGAAACTCATTAGACTTGAACCGATGATTGAACCAACTGGTTCATTAATGTAAAACTCTGACTCATGTCATAGGCTTTATAATCTATAATTGTATTGTGCATGTGTAATGTTTCTTCTGAAACGTTTATGTGATTCTTGATTCGTGGTTTACGATTATATTCAAGTATATGAAGGCCATTGCTGAAAACTTATTATATTTGCTTTTTTAATATGTATGTATTAAGTAGTTAAAACAAATCTATTAGGGTCAGAAATTGTTTAATTCTGATTTGTTTGCAAAGTTCTCGTCTTACATCCGATTTCATGGTCAAGCTTCAAGGATTGACGTCGTCATATCACGGATATCATTTATGATGAATACTCATGGATATTGGCAGTGCTCCCCGCGATGAAATTGGCTGTGCTCACCCTGGTTGTGTACCATTGTATGCAAACCCTGAATGTGAAAGAAAGTGCAAAGTGAAGAACCGGTTGTGGGTAGAGTCCAAACACTACAGTGCTAGTACATTCAGAATTAGTTCTAATCCACATATTATCATGGCAGAAGTCTACACCAACGGACCTGCGGAGGTTGCATTCACAGTTTACGAGGTTAACTAAATGCCTCTCTCTATTAAATTGAATCAACATTACTCACCAATAACATAGATGGCAAAGGTTGCTAAACATTTTATTTCTGCACCTAGTATTATTTCTTACTTTTAAAATATGTAGCTAGTATTGTTTGAACTCCAAAAAGTGTTAAAATGCTAATACACGTCCATTTCTTATTACGCAAATGTATTCGGATATTTTTTAAAAAAATTTCTTAAGTTTTCTTATATTCAAATTGTTTATTAGCTGGAAATATAGTACAAAACAGTGAAATCTACATGTTTTACATCCCCAATCCAAGTTTTACCCTTACTGTTTGCCATTATCAGATATTTTTAGAGTGATTTACTGTATAGCTATATTGTATACGTGAGTCTTGAAATCTTGGTGTTACGGTTACAACTTAGAGTCTTTGTTTTTATAGGATTTTGCGCCCTGCAAATCTGGTGTTTATCAGCATATAACTGGGGGTATCATGGGTGGCCATGCTGTGAAGCTAGTTGGCTGGGGCACCAGTGAAAATGGAACCGATTATTGGGTCTGTATCTTAATGTGATATTTTAGTAGCCAGGATCTTCCATCCCCTATAAATTCTGAAAGCTAATTTTTCCCTTCTTTCATAGAGCTTCTTGCAAACCAGAGGAATATAAGTTGGGATGAAGGATGGTTCTACCTCTACGAAGGTTAAGAACTAAACACTTGCAACTGGTTTAGCTGATACTGACATTATATATATGACCATATTACCAGGATGGCTATTTCATGATCAAGGGAGAAACAAATGAATGTGGGATTGAAGACGATGTTGTTGCCGGCTTGCCGTCTACCAAGAATTGATTAAAAAGAATGTCGATGACAATCCTGTTGAAGATGTGGCCTTTTAACAGCAGTACATTACGTAAAATTGTTCAAATAGTGTATAAATGTGCTGTTGGTAATGCTCTATACGACTGGTTGATTGAATCTTAAGTATCATTGTAATGGTTACATTTTATAATAAGTAACTACTGGAGACTGAAGAGCATCATTTTATGTTTTGGAGTTTGAGAATGATTCAATGGTTTTCCCACTTCATGGCTAATGTGTTGAATGCGCAGAAGCCATGCTAAGAAGGAGACTGTTGTCAAGAATTTACCTTGAGATTTACTGTAGCATTTGATCGCGGCCAAATTGCAGAAAACAGGAAATAGTGTTTGCATTGAATCTTGCAACTCTCCATTTGTTGGATCTCTTAGGAAAATGAGCATTATTGGCATTTGTACAGTTCTTTTTCTTGCACTTAGAGTTCATAAAGTTTGCATGTTGAAAACCAATTCTCAAGTGAGGTACTTCCATATCTTGTTTGAGCACAAGTCTCTCAGAACTGTGGTGGCCATCTTTCCATCTGATGACTATCTTAACACTCGTGGGTACACCTTCAATGCAAATGCTTTTATGGCCCCCTTCTTTGGTGAAATGGAGATCTAAGAGCTCCCAAATAATTAATTAGCCCCGCTCTTAATATTTACTAGGCAAGATTCAGTATATTAGTGGAGATATACTTGTGATTTTCAATTTCAGTTAATCACTTTAGAAAAAATAATTAGGCTCATAAGTTATTACAATTTATATCACGGCCAAAGCGAGACTGCGTTAGATGATAAAGTCATGAATAAACTCAGGATCGCTTTCAATAATGAGGGTCAGTCTGGACATACAAATTAGGTCTATGAACTGTAGAAAAGAATTTTGAAGATGAAAATTCATTAAAATTGTTAGAATATAAAATCTCATTAAAAAATTAACCTTATATATAATATTTACTAGAATAAGTTCTAATATATTAGTGGAGATATACTTATGATTTTTAATTTTGACTAAGAATTTTAAAAAATAATTGGGTCTATTAATTTGTATTTGTGCTAGGTCATTATAAGAGGCCTCTTAACTAATTTTAGATTTTGGCTGCTTTTGGGGGTGGAAATAGAAATTTGTTTCCGTATTCGATCAAGTTTGGCACATATCAAGATAAATGATTTGATTTGTTTTGAACCCAAATCGGGAAATCACGGTCCAATTTGAATCGATTGAGTAGAACATGTTTAAGTGCTATTTTTAGGAAATATATTATAGCCGAAGCCTTATTGCTTACTTCTTTTTCTTATATATAATATAATAAGGATGATTTATGATCAATATTTTGGGAGACTTTTAAAATAATTGATGAAGGATTCATGATTCTGATGATATAATGGGCCTTCAAAACTGGAGCAATATAGAAGGTGTTATGTTTTGGATATGGGCTTGAAGCCCATTTATGACCAAGCCTAAACCCAGTGCCTCTCAGCCCAAACATGTGCTTATCAAAAGCCCATAGGGGCGAAGCTGGGAAAATCCCTTCATAGAATTTTTTTGTGTGCAACTCTTTGGCTTCACCAAAGTTTGAGACCCTAATAAATAACAGATCTTGAACATAGAATTTTGTGACCCTCAATGATAATGATATATGAGTAAGGCTAAAATTTGTCATGGCATACAAGGTACCTATATTTTAAGGGTTTATCGATGTTATTAATGTAAAATTTTATATGAAATCTCAAGAAAATTTTGCCAATCTTTCTTGTTATAATTATAAAAGCGACAAAACTTATAAATTAACGCTTGATGATTAAAATTATTGAAGGAGTTTTGTTCAAGTATTTGAAAAAAATAAAAAGGAACCAACCGGCCTTTTTTTATTTTGTTACATTTTTTGAAGGTTTTTGAAAAGTGCTACTACCACTTTATATTTTACCAACTTCTACCAAACAACTGTAATTGTTAAAATTTCATATTTTTCAAATAAATAGCCTTAAAACAACATGGCCAAATACCCTATAAGGAAATTTTCTGTGTTCACAAAGAAACAATTTTAGAGTTGTTCCCTAATCAGGGCTTGCGCTTAACCATGAAAAAGAAAAAGAAAAAAATAGCAAAGAGGGCCAATCCTCCATATCAACAATGAAGATGCTCTAACCCACAACCATATTGAACCATGTGCCATTGTCAATAATAATTCATATTAGTTGGAACCTCCATTAACAAATTGTCAATCAGAATCCCCATCTGCTTCCATGCTCCCTCCTTTCTATCAAATCATTTTTATATCTTCACCTTGATCCAATTTCTTGATCTGGGTCATGTAAAAAAATACAAAACATTGAAACATTCCCACATGCTACTCCTCCCCGCCGATTTTCATTACCTAAGATCCAACTATGTTATCATTAATCAATGAAAATATTAAGCTATTCTTGCTAATGGGCTTTAACATAGTTGAGAATGCTGGTTGGCCTACAAAGTAAAGATCATCTAATCATAAGATAACTCATCAATTAGGATTAAAACTAAATCAGCTTACAAAAGCAAGCCTTGCAAAAGTCCAAAGTTGTGAATTGCAAAAAAGCCAAAAGTTGGCAAGTACTTGGTGAGCCAAAGATCACTAAACAAGAAAGCTGTAATTGCTATATAATGGTAAGTGTACTTTGGAAGAAGATTAGATGAAGATGATTAGCATTTTGGCTGGTAGCATTTTTTATTGGCATGGTTGATTGGGAATCCATCTCCCTAATCTTGGGGAGGGCCTCTACCTTGAAAGTAATAATAGAATTATATGTGAATGTGAAGGCCAGGTCATAGCTAGATTGCTTCATAAGAATTCTCTTTGTATAACAAATACTATTCTTCCTTGTACTGATGAGGTGATGATATTAATGGAATGAGGCTCTAAGTAACAAATATTTAATTTGGAAGTTCAACAATATTGAGATATAATTTTATTGGCAACTTGTTTGGATCAACTTTTATGCATAATTAATTTGAGTTGGTTAATTTGATATTGTGGGCTGATAATGATTGAATGAGCTTGTAATTTGCAATGCTAGCATGATTTTTTTCATTTTCTTCTATCGGATACCTAGGAATACCTAAGAATGCTAGAAGCGTGAATTCTAAACTTCAATCTATTGTAATTGTAAGTAATAAAATTTTGGATGATTGGGTGTCTTTCTTGATGCCAACCTTCCTCCTTTACCTGAACTTGAGACTTACAACACTCAAAGAATGACCGAGTTAACCTTATTATTGTAGCACGATAATTAAAATAAAAAAGAGGCTAATAAGTGTTCTAGTACAAGTATAGTATTGCAAACTAAATGGTGTCAATAATGGAAAGAAAGTCTGCATAGTTAACAAACACCATTGAAATTCATTAAAATTTCTAGCTTTATGACTAGCAATTTTATTAATATAAATAGCTCTAAAAAGGTGAACTAGGTTGGCTTGGTTGTGTGGTGTATATATTTTGTATCTTTCTTAAAGTAACACGCGTGAGTAGTTTGTTCATACCTTCTTCAAAGACTAATTCATACACAGAAATGCTGATCATAATCTGCAATATTGTCTTTTATACTTTTTTTCCTTGTGTTTGAACTGCTTGGTTTATAACTTTATACTTTAAAGATCACAAAGTTGCAAATGTGTAAAATGCAATGCATGAGATATAAGTAGGTCAAGATTTTTTTCAATTAGAACAAACTAAACTGTGATTTCATCAAGGTCCGAGGTGTCATATAGTAAGGAATGCAATGATATATATATATATATATATATATATATATATATATATATATATATAGGATAAAATCTTCCTGTACTGCAGCACAGCCATCTTGGCTGTGCTGCAGTACAATCTTGGCCGTTGGATTAACATCCAACGGCCAAGATCTAAAAAAAAGGAAAAAAAGGGCGGCGGGCGGCGCCGCAGCGCGCGGCCGCCGCAGCAGCGACGGCGGAGGGGGCGGGAAGGCTGCCCGGCGCCGGCGACGGCCGGGGGGGCGGGGGGGGGGCGCGGCGACAGCTGGGTGGCGGGCGGAGGCGCGAGGCGCGGCGCGGCTGGGTGGCGGGCGGGGGCCGAGGGGGGCGCGGCGGGGTGGCGGCGGGGGCCGAAGGGGGGCGCCGGCGACAGGGGACGGGGGGCGCGCGGCACGGCTGGGTGGCGGGCGGAGGCCGAGGGGGGCGCGGCGGGGTGGCGGGCGGGGGCCGAGGGGGGCGCGGCGGGGTGGCGGGCGGGGACGGAGGACGAGGGCAGGGGGCGCGCGGCGGGGTGGCGGGCGGGGGACGGGGTGGCGGACGGGGGCGTCGCGCGGCGGGGTGGCGGGCGGGGGACGAGCGGCGGTGGTGTCGCCCGGCGGCGGGCGGCGGGCCGGCAGGGGAAGACCCGGGGCGGCTAGATCCGCCGCCCCGTCGCCCGGCGGATACGTCGCCGCCCCCGGCGGGGCGGCGACGGGCGGGGCAGGGGGTGGCGTCGCGTCGGCCGGGGTGGCGGCGACGCGTCGGCGGCGGCGGCGCAAAATTTTTTTTTTTATGGGGGGCATGTTTCAGCCGTTGGATTTGATCCAACGGCTGAAACACTGCAGCACAGCCATCTTGGCTGTGCTGCAGTACAGCAAATCATCCCTCATATATATATATATATATATATATATATATATATATATAAGGGGGGAGGCTATACTGCAGCACAGCCAAGATGGCTGTGCTGCATGTTTCAGCCGTTGGATCAAATCCAACGGCTGAAACATCCCCCCATTTTTCAAAATCATAAAGCCGCCCCCTCCCCCACCAGCTCTGCCCCTCCCCCCCCAGCCCGCACCGGCCTTTGCCCCTCCCACCGTGCGGCCTTCGCCCCCAGCCCCTGCCGCGTCCCTCGCCCTACCCCGTCCCCCCCCCACCCCCAGCTCTGCCCCTCCCCCACCTGCTCTGGCTGCTGGAGCTGATGATCGAGCTGCGGGTGGCCGACAACGCGGTGGAGGGCAGGAGTGCGCAGACGGTTTTTGTGGCGGACTTGCAGCGGGCTATCCAGGAGGATGAGTGGAGGAACAAAGCCCCGGCCTTCCTGGAGGTCGTGATGAAGTGCACCTGGCGAATTGCCGACGCCATGGCTGTCGGCTGGGTTTTGGCCGCTAGGCAGGTGATCGAATAGAAACCTTGCTATGTTGATCATGTAAGTTGTAGTGTAGAAATTTAATTTTTTTTTCAGGTTGGAGTTGACCTGCTAAAAAAATCATGCAAATCACATATTTCAGTTGTAGGGAGGTTGACCTGCTCTAGCACAGCCTAAGAGGGGCGTCGGCCAAGACCGCAGGATGAAAGCTTTATATGTTTTGGGTTTTTTATTGGAAAGCTTGCAGGATGAAATTGGTATGTGGGAGAATTGGGCATTTTGTTTGAGAAAAAAATCTTCATCTAGATGGAGGATTGAATTTTATTGTAATTAATAGGTGGGTTGTTTCCATTGGTTCTTTGGGGATTGAAGTAGGTACATGGGTGGTATAGAGAGGTCATTTAATAATTCATCGGTTTGCTTGCTGTTTTATTATTATTGGTGGCAACTTATTGTGGTATGCAGCAGTTTTTGGAACTGTAACAGCTATAAGTCGAGCTGCAATTTCAGAAGAGCTTCAGGTTCTAGATCCAGAGGAAGCAATGTCTCTTGTTGTTCACAACACACATCATATGCCTAAGAGGTGGAGAGGTAAAGAAAATACTGATAAAGTACAAAATGAATTTGAAGCCTTATATCAGGTAAGTTACATTATGTTTACATATATATATTTTAAAAAATAGCATGGCGTGTTTACTCTTTTGATGCTTGCTTTTCTGCCCAAAAAACAAAAGTACAACTTCTGCATTTTCATGAGTTAGGTAGATTATGGTGAGTAATGGGTGACACTTAATGTCTAATCTCATCTCAAGTTGATGAATATATCTTAAGCATTAAAAGCTTTTCATTGTGGATGTTTTATTATGTCCAATTAGCAAATAGTTGAATGTCCCATTCATCAAACATAAAACATGTAACTTGTTACAATTTTCAAGTATGATTGCACAATGATGCTGAATGCAGAGCTTTATTTGGTGAATTTGTGGCAGTATACTGGACTGCTCCTGCTTGAAGAGATGGTCTCAATTCTGTTGACCCCATACTTGCTCATGTATTCTGTGCCAAAGGTGGAAATGTGGAACAATTTTCTCTTTCCTATTTGAGTTATGTGTTCTATAAGCTTTGCTCATCTGTGATTAAGAATTGAAACTGATGCGTTCTGTAATGTAATTGCAGCGTATGATGGACATTTTGCAGTTCATTTCTGAGTTCACAGTGACTGTTGACGGTGTTGGTGATGTGTGCAGGTCAGTTTATTTCAAAGCAATTGTGTTTATTTATTTGATTGTAGAATAATGTTTTTCTCAATTTTTGCCAATCTCTACTAGATTTATGGGCTATTTCCATCCATTTGTATTTGGCTGTAAGGTTTTCTGATGAGCAATTTAGTCTTTCTAGTCATAAAAAATTAACTCCTAAAATTTGCTTAAAAGATAGTTTAGAAAAGGTAAATAGGACAAATATTTTGATGACGTTATATGAGGTTTGTTTTGCCTATGAAGGATTTTTCTATGAGGCCATTTGGATTGTGGGCTAAGGGTTTAGGGTTTATTCTTGAGGTCATTTGGATATGAGGTTTCTTCATCTTCATATATGAATAATTGGTCAGTAGGATCAACTATTTAGAATCTCATTTCAACATTTTGAACAAACTCTTTTAGCATACAGAAACTTTAGCAATTTGTTTGTTTTAGATTTTGAGTGGTGATGTAATGGCTTGGTGTCAGCTTTCATACCTGAATAATATTATATAATCACTTTTATTTCTGCAGTTTGAGCATATTTGATTTTGAGCGACATGGAAATAAAAATTATGCATCACCATTCAGTGCACTTCCCAACCAAAGGAGCTCCCAAGGGAAAATGGAGAAGTCTTTTCTTAGGTATGATTGACCATGGGTACAATAAATAATTAAAACTTTTGTGTTATGTTTTGTTATCTTGGCAGTCTATGCTGATGATAGATGGAAGCAAACTGTCTTGAAGGGTTTGCTAATAGACATTATTATACTGTTTTTTGCTCTATTAACAATATTTGGCTCACTGAAGGGTTCAAAGTGAAGGATTGCAAGTTTGCCAAATGTTCTGATGCTCAAGAATCTCTAGTGGGCTAAATATGGAATTTCGGATTGTTTTACTGCATGCTTCTTGTTTACCACTTATGCACCTGCAGTTAAAAATTTCTTGCTTACCCTCGTATCAGCTTCAAACTAGACTTTGAAGGTCGTAGAAGTTGGATTGAGTCAGATAACATGACATTTTGGTATAAAATCTTCATCGGTTTGCTTGCTGTTTTATTATTATTGGTGGCTTGGTCTAGTCAGTCATTGCTTAGATTTGATTTATTATAATTTTGTTAGGGATGAACTTCTCTATATTAGTCACCATATTTTGGGAGTATGGCTGAACATCACAGATGAATAAAAATCCAGATTTCTTTATTTTGCCATCGTTTTATGTTCTTTCAACTGAAATAAGAGATCCAGTTAAGGGGGTACGAGTCTGGCTGGGAACCTTCAACACAGCTAAGGCTCGTAGGATTCGAGGCAAGAAGGCAAAAGTGAATTTCCCTGAGGTTTGCAATTCAATGTCCAAAGATCCTGTGAACATAAAATCAAATGAAGTTATATTCTGATGAAGGAAACAATGCACTTGAGATCTCTGAAGCTACAGCATTTTGGGTTCATCCAGATATGCACTATTTCTTCTTGGGTGGATTAGGATATCGTTCCAATTTTCTGGCTGGCTTGAAAGAAAATGCTGTGTTTTGTTTTGCATTTGTTATGTACCAGGCATGATGTGTACAGGAATTGAAAAATGTAGTATTTGTGTGATTGCATTTGCTGGATGGCATATGATAAGCATCATCTTTTCAAAGCTTGAAAGAAAAGCAAGCATCAAAAGAGTAAACACGCCATGCTATTTCTGCAGTTGGAAGCCGTACATAAACTGAAGCTACAACATTTTGGGTTCATCCAGATATGCACTATTTCTTCTTGGGTGGATTAGGATATCGTTCCAATTTTCTGGCTAGCTTGAAAGAAAATGCTGTGTTTTGTTTTGCATTTGTTATGTACCAGGCATGATGTATACAGGAATTGAAAAATGTAGTATTTGTGTGATTGCATTTGCTGGATGGCATATGATAAGCATCATCTTTTCAAAGCTTGTCGCCAGACCATCAGCTTGTCGTCAGACCATCAGTTTTTCAATGAATTAATCTGTTATGGATCTTTAGCTCAAAATTGGCAGAGCACTCAAGAAATACTTGAGGGATGGTGGTTCGAATCCATCAAGATCCTACTTAGTTAATATTTGATAAAAATTTGAGATGTTGTAATTATGTAAAAAATAAAAAAGAGGTATGATTTATCACGGTTGTGTTCAAAGTGACATATATATGATATTAAAAATAATATAAATAGATAAAACATATCATCGTCATTCAATAACATTACCCAAGAGTACATTCCACAAAATGCACAAAAAATACAAATACAATGTTTCCTACCATCTACAACCATACATTATATAAGCCCAAAAAATCCTATTGTATGGGATTTGTGTTACAATTGTTATGAACATTTTTACATGTTGTAGAATAATGACCTCTCTCATTACAAAGACTACACATCCGTTTTTTTGTTTGAGCTTGAGCAACTTCGTATCCAGCCTTCAATCTTTGACTATTCTTGGGACGACCTTTAGTACGCAACTGAGAAGGGTCACGTACTACTATTTGAGGAATATGCTCCATTGAAGTTGTAACTTGTCTTTCAACAGACTCGTTACTTGTTTGTACTCTCAATGAAGATGAACTCCCAATCGCATCAAGCTTTTCAACCAAATTTTCCAAAAGGGGTAATGCAAAATGATATCGCTCATCTGAACTTGTCCCCAAATCTTGCAATCGGATAATCATATTCCGAAATCTCCATATTTGCAATGGGGTAAGTGGACTAGTAGAGGAATGAACGACGCCGGTATCCTCACTTTGGCTTGAATAACAATATCTAGCTTTAATTGTCCAACGGTAGAGCACATATTGATTTGGAATTTTGCAGAGTTGTTTCTTATGAAAAATTTTCAAAATGTGCATACACAAAATTCCTTCACTTTCAAATTTCTTGCAACTACAGGTGACATTCATTTCTCCACAAGTTCGGTATGCAACAACATGTTTTTTAGCTTCATCATCATGTGGAAACACTTCATATTTTGTTACTGAACCGTCCTCGCCGATTTTCTTGTAAATGCAACCTTGGCTCCTTTTCAATTGATCTTTAAAAATTTCAAAATTTGATCTCGTGTACATAGTCCCAGCTTCAGCCTCAAGAGGAGAGTATCCACATAGCACAGGCTTGGAATTCAAAGTCTTAAAATCCTCTTGTTCCTCATCAAATCTACGAGATTGTAGCGCTCTATCATACTGCCTCACAAAATCTGCCAGTGGGGTTTGTGAATGCACAAATCCGTCAAAAAATGAGTTCATGCTCTCGCTTCTTTGGCTCGAAGTCATACCTGCAAAGAAATTATCCCTCATGTATATAGATATCCATTGGTGTCTGACATCATACATGGATGACAACCAACAGTTTTTATCCAAATTGTATGTTTCTTTCATAATCCTCCATTTCTCCTCAAACTCAGTGATTGTAGCACTTCTATATATCCAATCATTATATTCTTTCTCAAATTCACTATGGTTGGACTTCAAATGTTTTAGATGAATCATGGCATTATTAGATATGTGCCATGAGCAAAACCTGTGATGGCTTGTCGGAAAAACAGTTGCAATAGCTTTTCGCATTGCACCATCTTGATCTGTGATAATCGAAGTAGGTGCTTTTCCCCACATACATTTTAACCATGTTTTAAACAACCAAGTGAATGTTTCCTCTGTCTCATCAGCAAGTAAAGCACACCCAAAAAGGGTAGATTGCCTATGGTGATTAATACCTGTGAATGGAGCAAACGGCATGGAGAATGCATTGGTCTTATAAGTTACATCAAACACTATCACATCGCCAAAGTTCATGTAAGATGCTCTTGATCTCCCATCAGCCCAAAAGACATTTTGGGTCGTTCCATTCTCATCTAATTCAATTTCAAAGAAAAAGTCATGGTCTTTCGCATTTTTCTCTTGAAAGTACTTGATAACACTTAAGCATTGCCGCCCAACATCATTCTTACGGGTGCTTTTCAGATGGCTGATGCAAGATTGACGTGTCACTCTGTCTTGATCTGTGCTATTGGAAGTTGCATTCAAAACTTTAGAGATGGCTAATGGTCTCATTCCTGTTTGATGTAGTGAATCAATCATATTCTTGTTGGATTCAGACAGACGACTATGAGACCGAAGCTTTGTAACTTTCGTTGGAGTTGAGAAGTTATGACTATGAATATCCATATCAAGAAAGAGCTAATGGACTTCAATAAAGCATATCATTAGCAAACATTCTTCACATATCCATATCAAGAAAGAAAACAAGAACCACAACCAAAATCGACCACTTCCTGACAAGACTATGAAGCTACTTCTTCACAGCATGCCAACCGATATAAACCTCAACTCACGTAAAAATTCGAGTAGGCACAAATGGACGAGAAAAATCATAAAAATGGAAAGTAAAATACCATTGGTGCCACATAGCAAGCTCAATATTACGAAATTTAGCAATCTCTTTTAATCAAACAATCTCTATGACTCATATTGGCATGCCAAGAAAAGCTTTCTGGCAATTTCCTATCTCCATGGGTAAATGACAATACCACAATCATTTCTAGCAGTCTATAGGCACTAAGATAAATAATCAGAACATTCACGGCACACAGTAAAAGAAGAAAGCTATCAAGCGATTCCTAGCTACTGAAATGCGAAAACTAACAACTTTACAATCAGATTCTCTTCTATCATTAAATTGGGCACCACAATGACCAGTGAAAGCTTAAATCATAACTACCATCTACTTGCTACTTAGAACAATTCAAAATCCATACAACAATCATGGAAAAAAAATTCACAAATCTACACAACACTCATTTATAGCAGACTATAGCCACTGATCAATAACATAAATAATCAGAACCACTCCCTGCAAAAAAATAATCAACTAACTAACTCACAAGCTTCCCCTCATGGAACTTATTTACTCCCCATCAAAAGAAACTTGAGAGAAAAAAAAACAAAGGATGGGAACTCAAACTAACCTTGTAGCTCGTCCGAATCCGCTTGCTGCACAAAAAAACCAAACAAGAGATGGAAAAATTGAAACTTTTGGATCACAAAACACCACAAACAAACATTGCAAAGGAGGCGACTTTACAGACCTGTCGGGGTTGGGAGGCACGGGGTGGGACTGAGCTTCTTCAACCTCTGCGGCTCCACGGGCTCGATCTTCGCCGCCGCTCGATGCTCCGCCGCCGCCATCGTCGGCCGGGAAAAGAGCGGAGGGCCGACGGCATTGATGGAGATGAGAAGGGAGGGAGAGCCAATGGGTTTGGGTTTGAGAATTGGATACATCCTGATTTTAGAGCCGTTAGATCACGATCTAACGGCCAGGATAAAATGCAGGACAGCCATGTTGGCTGTCCTGCAGGACAGAAGCTTATTTCCTATATATATATATATATATGGAAATTCGCCATGGCGTCGGCAATTCGCCAGGTGCACTTCATCACGACCTCCAGGAAGGCCGGGGCTTTGTTCCTCCACTCATCCTCCTGGATAGCCCGCTGCAAGTCCGCCACAAAAGCCGTCTGCGCACTCCTGCCCTCCACCGCGTTGTCGGCCACCCGCAGCTCGATCATCAGCTCCAGCAGCCAGAGCAGGTGGGGGGAGGGGCAGAGCTGGGGGTGGGGGGGGACGGGGTAGGGCGAGGGACGCGACAGGGGCTGGGGGGCAAAGGCCGCACGGTGGGAGGGGCAAAGGCCGGTGCGGGGCTGGGGGGCAGAGCTGGTGGGGGAGGGGCGGCTTTCTGATTTTGAAAAAGGGGGGGGGAAGGATGTTTCAACCGTTGGACTGAAACACTGCAGCACAGCCATCTTGGCTGTGCTGCAGTACAGCCTCCCCCTTCTCATATATATATATATATATATATATATATATATATATAGAAAGAGAAGAGAGATTGGTTACTCTGCACCATGTGCAGAAAATTGTTTTTGCTCCCCGCACATCTAGGCTATCTGATTACAAGGACGGCCTAAATCTGCTTCTTTTAAAATATGATCTTGGTCATCCTTGTAATCGGACGGCTCAGATCAATTTTTTAGATCTGGGTCATCCTTATAATTGGACGGCCCTGACGTTAGGGGGACACAAAAAATATTTTCTATGCCTGGCGCAGAGTAACTTTCTTAATATATATATATATATATATATATATATATATATATATATATATATATATGGGGGGGGGGGAGAAAGAAAATTTTAGCTGTTAGACTTAATTGGTTGTAAAGTATATGGTTGTAAGATCCAATCAAACCAATTATTTTGACTAATTTATGATCATTGAATCTGGGTCTTTAAAGGTTCACTTAATTTACAACTTAATTTTGATTACAAAAATAATTACTTGAGATTAAAATAATAAAATAGGAGTTAAAAGTCAAACTCTGATTAAATATACGTTATTCTTCCAATCAAAAAAAAGTTCTATCTCTTGCGACAAAGTTTATCTCTAACATATGCTATACTTGGTGTGGCATCTTGACCATGTTTAATAAAATTCACAATAATTAATAAAACTTCATAATTGACTTTGATTAAGTAATAAAACATTGAAACCATGAAAAAATTTATAAATTCTCAAAACAAGATTTTGAGACATGTTACATATTTCTAATATCCAGTCTGATACCATGTCAATTGAACTTGGAGTCGATGATTATAAAGAGTGAAGCCTAAGTTAGAATTTTTTATAATAAACTCTCATGAATGGGAATAGATTCAACTTTAGTAGTTAATAAATTCCACTACATAAGCAACAAATTTAATTCAAACTGATATAAATTTAAAATTTTGGTTATTTGTGATAAAAAATATTAAAATTTGGTTATTTATGATATTTTCCCTTATTATAACTTACATCTAAACTCATCTTGAACCTAATTTAGTAAACCTGGACCAAACTGAACCCAAACTCATATTTGATTCAAATATTTTTGGGTATATTATATATCCGAAAGTTTGAATTCGAATCCTATTCGAAACGATTTCAGATCAGATACAAGTAGATGATATAAATAGGTTAGATTCGGATCGAATTAGCCGATATTAGATGTTGGTACCTTCCTATGTGTTGATGATGATCATGTAATGAATGAAGGCCATTCATTTATTTTGTGCATAGAAAGGCTAAAAAATGTGGGCATGGTTCCAACTTCCAAAGGTTGCTTGGAAGGTGCTTCTCCTCCAAGCTCCACAACCAATTCCTTGCCCTTGGAAGGCTTGGAACTCTGCTTTGCTGGTGCCATCTTGAGGGCGAACTTCCTGGAAGAGAGGGGATGAAGATCAACAGCAAGAAGGATGGAATTGAAGAGGCTGCAATTTCAGCAACCAAAGGAGGAGAACAAGGACGCCATTGTTCCTTGGGTTCCAAGAAAGGAGGGAAGGGGTGGAGCAATCTCCAAAAGGGTGAATTTGATTTTCAAAACAAAAGTTGTTACACAATTCTGTTACAGCCCCCTTTTGTAGGCATCTTCCCTAGTGAAATGACCCAAACGCCCCTACCCAATTACCCCTACTAACAACCCTACTCATCTACTAACAATATTCATAACACTACTTGCTTCTATCAACATGGGCAGGCTGCTCACTGTACGCAAACACCTTCTCTGCACGAGGAGAACACAGTGAAGGGAGAGGAGGGAGACAAATCAATAACTTCAAGCAAAATATGTTATAAATGGAATTTCGAACAAGGTGGTATCAGAATTTTGGTACTGTGTCTCAGAATTCGATCAATGAGACTAACTTGGACTCTCTCTGTTAAGCTTATTGTTATTTGCTGAGTATTAAGATGTGGGTAAGAGCTTTTTTATGAAAAAGCTTGAGCAGAATTGATTTATGACATTGGGAGAGAAATAAAACGTATTTATATATGAGAATAAGGAAGTTTTCATAAAAATCTGATTGAAGAGAAGCAACAAATATCATTTTCACGATTTTTTATGTTGTTGTTTTGCTAAGACAATGAACTATATATGGTATTGTTGATTTCTTCTTAAGAAACACAAAACTCAAAAACTGTTTTTTTCTCTACGGCTAGATTTCACATAATTAAAAACTTTAAAAGGTTTATTATTCACATCAGCTACATAATTATTCAAAGCAGATACCGAGAAAGAAAATTCCCCTATTACTCTCTGCATGGATGATGTTAATTATAATAAAGAGTCATTATATAAAAGCGTAAAATCATAAATAACAAAAAAATACACAAGTAGAAAATCATTCATCAACAATTGAAGGTTTGTAACCATGAAATCTGATCGCTAAACAGCTACCGCATTGAAACGAGTAATTTTTATGACTGCCTTTAGTACCATTTAGCGATTAGAAGTAACTGTGCTTTGCAGTTACTAATTATTGTCGGAAAGTGATCAACCGCTCTTTCTAGTTGCATATCAGTCACAAAGTTTCATTAAGAAACTTAATAATTTGAAAATAAAATTACAACCGTGTATGGGATCGCAAATTTGTTGAAAATTTCATATTTTAAATTCCGATCGAATTAGTGACAGAAGATTCAGTAGCAAAATATCAAATACAATAAAAAATTTGGAGAAAGGGGGGAAGGGGGGTTGGGGTTGGTATAACGATATGCAGTCAAAGAGCCAAACAAAGGTCTGTATTATAGATTGGGATCTACATTGACGGCAGTACACTACCTTCCTCCCAAGTCATGTGGATCCACTTCTTATTATGCCGATGATGCTAGGTCCGGTGCTGGTACGATGAGTCAAACTCCTCAGCATGATAAGTCTTTCCTTCACTAGCTTGAAGATTTAGAAACCCGCGAGTAGGATAGACAAATAGAGATCACGAGGATGCGAGAGAAGATGTAGGGAGAGGCTAAGGCTTCTGACCACCAGCTTACCCAACTTCTTGAGAAGGGAGATCAGCGCCTGAGGGAGGAGGCTCAAACCATAGATGATCGACTTGTCCAGTCAATTATTGCTACTTTGAATGCTCGAATACTTTGTCATATGATAGTCATATGTAGAGAACAACGTCGTGGTCCTGGTGATTATAACCCTAATATGCCCCATCGTGATCCTTTCGCCCCTCCTTTGATAGAGATATAGGGTTTCTTTATATTAGATATTTAATTTATATTTCATGTATGACATTGAATATTTTATTTTATTTTAGATTTAACTGATATTCTATGTTTATATATATATTTTTTCATCATATCTATTTATTTATAATCTTTTGTCATTAAGCAGGTAATTTAAAACAAAAATAACAATTATTTTAAATATTTTTAGGTTATTTTGCGACAAAGTTGCAACTAATTTGCATCTGCTTTGCGACTGGTACCAGGGCGCAAACATTTACTTAGCGGAAAGAAACTAGTCAAGAACCGAAATTAAAATCGAATTTACAACCTAAAACCTGGTTACAAATAATTTGTAGTATAATGATAGGTAGTCGAAGAGCCAAACAAAGGTCTGTATTATAGATTGGGATCTACATTGATGGCAGTACACTACCTTCTTCCCAAGTCATGTGGATCCACTTCTTATTATGCCGATGATGCTGGGTCCGGTGCTGGTACGATGAGTCAAACTCCTCAGCATGATAAGTCTTTCCTTCACTAGCTTGAAGATTTAGAAACCCGCAAGCAGGATAGACAAATAGAGATCACGAGGATGAGAGAGAAGATGTAGGGAGAGGCTAAGGCTTCTGACCACCAGCTTACCCAACTTCTTGAGAAGGGAGATCAGCGCCTGAGGGAGGAGGCTCAAACCATAGATGATCGACTTGTCCAGGTCGATTATTGCTACTTTGGATGCTCGAATACTTTGTCATATGATAGTCATATGTAGAGAACAACGTCGTGGCCCCGGTGATTATAACCCTAATATGCCCCATCAGCGATCCTTTCGCCCCTCCTTTGATAGAGATATAGGGTTTCTTTATATTAGATATTTAATTTATATTTCATGTATGACATTGAATATTTTATTTTATTTTAGATTTAACTTATATTCTATGTTTATATATATATATATATATATATACATCATATCTATTTATTTATAATCTTTTGTTATTAAATAGGTAATTTAAAACGAAAAATAACAATTATTTTAAATATTTTAAGGTTATTTTGAGACAAAGTTGCAACTAATTTGCATCTGCTTTGCGATTGGTACCAGGGCGCAAACATTTACTTAGCGGAAAGAAACTAGTCAAGAACGGAAATTAAAATCAAATTTACGACCTAAAACCCGGTTACAAATAATTTATAACTTGCTTAGCGACCACTGTCTCGGTCGCTAACTTAGAAACCGAACTGAAACATAGGCATTTAGTTGCTACTGTTACGACGGTATTTCTTTCCAATCAGAAATTTTATCTGCAACCATATCTACTGCAACCGGATTGGGTGATAGTAAATCTTATCAGCGACCAGATTTATGGTCTTCAATGACCGGACCAATTTTCTCCTAGTAGTGATATTTCTTCTTCAAACGAGTGTCAATAAATGATTTTAAATAGATGAATTGTCATTGTTATTTCGGATATTTTGGTTGTTCGTTGTGTGCTAGCTACTTCCTCCTTGACTAAGGAAAACAAATTACTTGTATTTATGGTTATTTCGCGTCAGGAAGGACATCTACCCATTAAAAAATTTACTATTTACAATCATACGATTTTACTTCTTAATTTAAGGTCTATTTCTCCAACGCCCCCTTTAGATACAGGGTGGAAGACCACAAAGAAGAAAGTAGTTATAATGCAAGCCATTTTCCAGTAATTTCCTAAAACAAAACATTTGTTTACAACAGAATTTTACAGTGCCAAGGCTAGTATATAACAGTTCACAATATTATTCCACTTTTCTTTGGAATGGACCCTTCCCTAGGATCCTTTGGAACATTCAAAATTATTTGAGACTATTCAATGTTTATCTTTTCAAAGTAGGGGACTGTTCAATGCAGTGGAATTCAGTGAGGGAATGAGTGATCATTCAGAGGCTTACTTAACCAAAGCTCAAAGAGTGGGAAAGCGTGACAAATAAACACACAAAAGGGAGGACTCATGTAGTGAAGACTTGGGACCAGTTCTTCTCCACTTGTATGCTTTGTGATGTCATTGTCTACGTTAGAAGCATTTGTGATCCCCAAGAGGAAGAAGATTACTGGTTGGACAAATAAGATATAGATCTGCGATCCCCAAGAAGAAGAAGATTACTGGTTGGACAAATAAGATATAGAAAGAGTGCAACCAAGCCTTGTCCTTGTTCTTGCACTTGTTTGGCGTTTTGGGAGCTGCTCTTTGGTCTCACCACCCTTCTTCTCATCTAACTTCTTGCTTGTTTTGTTTGTTTGTTTGTTGTTTAACAGCAAACAAATCAATCTCTTTCCTATGGTTTGTCTTGGGAATCCATGCATGGTCACTTTGCTGAGTGACCCATCTTTGGAGACAATTTGTCTTTGCTTCTTGGTCCAGTCTTTTTCTGTTGAGAAGGAGACAACATATAACCCTGATAATGCCAGCTAAAGACTTGAGATCATGAGGATATCTCCATTTTAACTGTTGGAAGTTACTTTGATAATTTTGATGTAAATTGTCTTAATTACTTGTGAAATAATATTAATAAAAAAAAGAGAAAAGTGAGCTAGAAATTTTTATTTATTTTATTTCTTTTCTTCCTCCTGATGTCGAAATCGAGAACCTCGATCCAAAACTAGTATCTATCTAATTAAATGTGGTAAAATTTGGTTAGCCATGTGGCATGCATAACGTCAAGCTGCCTCGTCTAAATTTAAAATATAATGCACAAGTATTAGCTGAGTTAAAACTAAAAAGGATTTTTTAAAAAAATTATAAAAATATTATTTTACTTATACTTAGTTGGGCTATGTACATGCAAAACTAAAGCATGATTACATCTTTCTAGCCATTTACAATATGTAAGCTTTAACCCTAAATCCGGATGCTCGTTATGATTTACAATAAACCTATCTTTATTAATATTAATTAATAAAAATAATTAAATACTGACTATTGATTAAAAGTGTGAGAGACTTATTCAATCAAAATACAACAAAAATAAAAAATTAAATTATTATTATAATCGATCTTCTCATTCAATTATATTATATTTTAAAATCAATCAGATTTTATATCTAAGTTATTAAATTATTATAATATATATTATTATTTAAAAAGTTTCTGATATAATTAAAAATTATGTGTCCTATAAGTCACGCATGACAAACATCTTGCTTTATTTTTCTTGAAATTTACATTTTGGTAAATATTAAAATTATCTAGTAAAAAAATAATGTCGAAGTTGGTCACATTAATGTAAGTAAATAATATGACCGACATTTTTCAAAGTATTGGCCATTACATTTGAATTGATAAGACAAGACTGAACTTCAAGATCAGTACTACCTCCTATTTTATAAATTGACACTTTCATTTTAATTTACCAAATTTTTTTAACTAAATTGATTGAACCTTTCAAAATGACAAGTCAACTTGTATCTTCAATTAGAAGACATTTTTTTGGTATTGATTGATGTTGGGAAAATTCTCTGTTCAAGTGCAGTACTGAGATTGATAAATTCCATCAACTACTCTTTTTTTCATTCTTTTTCCATTGATATGAACCATGCACGTACACAAATTTATACTCCTCACTGTAAACTGTTATCATACAGACATGCATGTATATATATATGTACAATGGTTAATAAAACAAGTAAGAAAAAACATTTTTTTTAAAAAACCATTTTTGGTTTTTGCACTATTGATGGCAAATAATACTGAATAATGGTTAGATTTCTTCATTTGTAGCAAATCCCATCTAAAAAGCACAGAGAACATATAATTAACCATAATCAAATTTTGAAGGATAGTGGCAAATATTTTTAGACTTGAAGAGTTAAATATTCATAACTATTGAGAATTTTTTGTAAATATTTTTTCACTTACAGTGCTTGATTCAGAAAGCTGTGGCCAGGGACAAAACATGGAGTTTTGCAATACATCTAGTAACAAAGTAGTTTTTGTCACTGCAAAAAAACAACGGCAAATTTGTCACAAATTTATTATGGTCACAACGCTGTGATAAATACTCATGTCAAATCTTTTGTCACGACTTTCTATTATGAAAGTACTGTGTTCAATTTTTATCAAGGTCATCCTGTGACTAAATTTATGGTAAATTAAAAATATAAAAAATAATTGTCATGGGTTTGGGCTTTTAAATTTGTAAATATGCAGACACAAAAAGTTATTAGGCAATGCTTATTAAATATAAATTGTAATTCGAATTAGAACCCAATTTTTTAATATTACTATTGAATCATATATTCTAAATCATACAAAACTAAAATAAACATGAATGATTGATCAACAATACCGCATAAAAATTAGGGTTTTCCCATGCTTCCACATATATTAATATTATTAAAAAGGCGTGCAAATTCGGTTAAAATCCCTTTTGACAAGCAATTTCTCATAAGTATCGGTTAAGTATCATGATTTGCATTAGAATTTGGGCGAAGCTTGATTTAGTTCAATCTTTGCATTGGAATTTGTCACAATTCAAATAAACCAGCTTGGATTAATTGTGTATTTTCTGCTCAATTTAGCTTGAAGTTTGATAGTTTGTGGAATTATATTAAACTCTTTTCAAATTAGTTTTGACTAAAATAGAGAAAAGTATGGCAATTTTTAATAAGAATAAAACTACAAATGAACACAAAATTATTTGTTATTTACAATACAATGTTACTTAGGATCCTAGTTTGTTCTTCAATATTTTTAAAGTTATACTTAATTATTTTTTTCAAGGAAAATAGACCAACTCAATTAGCAAAGTGGTGTTACTAAAAAACCTCTTTATATAACACCAGTGAAGATAAATCGACTTTATCAATAGTAAATTAATCAATATTATTATTATACTCGAATTAGCTGAAGTACTAATCCTCAAACTTGTATAAATTAATTAAATAATTAAAAATGTGCCAAATAAAAATTTGACTCGTTTCACTGATAAACTGTTTAGCAAATTATTTACAGTCACCCATGATTAAATAAATTAAAAAAATAAATAAATAACTAATTAAAGCGCCGGCTCGGAGACGGCGAGGAATTGAGTTTTGACCGATCCAACAGCCGCTCGTGCGATTCCCCTTGACGAAGTACACGTCCCTTAACAAAGTTTATATATGATACGTCTCACCTTCATTTTGAACTCCATAACATAATAATACTATAAAATGCCTAGCTTAATGCAATAAACACTGATAAATTAAGATGCATAATTCTACACGTAGATTTTTTTATGCAAGTTAGAAATTGAAGTTAGCACGGATAATTAGAATATGCTCCATTGTAAGGATGTTAATAGATTGACCTTGGACATTATGCTATTGTTGGAAATGTGGAATTTGGTTATAACGTTTTCACGTTATATTGGATTATGAGAATATTATCTTATTTACTAAATTTGTTGTTTAATCTCTAACATATTTTTTTAAAAAAATATTTTAATTTTAAAAATTTTGCTAGTTGATTCTACTTCGTACCTTTTATAAATTTATTTCATTCTAAAAAAAACTCTTTCCTTATCTCACGCTCGTTAGATTCAGGTTGTACATTAACCTCACTCTTCTTAAAAGCTTAATCTTTTAACTTCGTAAGAAAATCAAACAAAATACTTATTTAACCATTAGTATTTACGATTAAATAATATCATTTTCTAGTGATATATTCTTCCACCATTTTTGTAAACCATAATACGAGTATGATAAATAGAAGTTTAAAATAAATGAAATTTTATCAGCTGGATGCCTTTTTTGATGCCAACCTATTCATTTTCTATTAAAATCGATGAAATAAAATTAGTTAGACTAGAAGAATATTCTTGAGACATGCACACATGTCACAAACACTAAGAAAATTTTAACATTGTACTTGCCATAATAGCTTCATCTTGGCTTACTAACCGGTTAACATGATTTGACCATGATAAGAAACCTTGATATATGTATAGATAGGGGAAGAATCCTTTAGGCCTTCCATGATTATTGTCAATAAATTACCATTTAAGCATTGTTTCTTTCACTTAAATATTTCTAACCGTTCTAAAGTTTGTAAGCTACATTCATAGTTGTTTGCTCAAATATCTAAAAGATCTAAAGTACTTTATTTCCTTATTTAAAGTATCCCAATCTCAGCTGATATCGAGGTTCATGAACTTAGATTCTTAGATCAGCCATGATAGCTTGTCAACCTCGTGTGATTTAATTTGTTGTGTCATACCTGACCTAGCTTAGGTGTTTAGTTGCGTTATTTTGGATTTATTTAATAAAAAATATTATATTTTAGAATAGAGACTAAAATTAGTAGTCAGTGAAATGTTAAAAAATAAAAAACAGTAGAGGCACTTTTAATGTTTATGTATAAAATGTTAGAAATATAAAAAGTATATTATTTATAAATATACAAGGTTGACATCCCCTCCTCTCTTCTTATGTGCTGCCCCTGATCCTATTCTTTTACCCCCTCCTTTATTTTTTTATTATATGGTCAAGTAGTATCATTATAATTTTTAAAAATAATTGGATGTGCCAAATATTATTTTATAATTGCTATTACTTTTAAAAATTCTAACAAATAAAAAATCATGATATCTATAAATTTTATATAAAATTTCTATTACGGCCAAACACCCCATTAGAAAAACTTTAATTTTATCGATAAGTATAAATTGAATGAAAAAGTGATAGAATATGATTTTGGAGAATAATTTAACATATTATTTGAATTTTGCTATATTTTAATTGATTGAATCTCCTACGTGTCATCATAACGCAATTTTTACTTCTCTTTTATAAATAAGAATTGATTGGCAACACTATATAAGAATTTGCTTTCCCTATGTCTCCAAGCAATCAACAGGAGCCCTTTCTGCTCATTAATAAGCATTTACATAACACGTCCTTGAGCTTTCATTTCTTACTTCATAAGTTCAAATTAATGCTCATATGAGATTCTATTGGCTGTTCCTAGGAACCAATTTCTTCACGTTGAAAAGCTGTCCCCTTTAATATTTGGCAATGCACCAATTAGTGTTATTTCCTGCATTACCAGCATCTAAAATCAAGTCCTACTTCTATTTGTGCACATGGTCTATACATTTCTTTACTTTTCTCTTCTAGATATCATAGTTGGGTGGGTAGGTTTCTTATGATCAAAATTTTCAACATGCATCCACACTAGCGTAAAACATGACCCAGTTTCGGCGATAAAAAAAGTGTTTGTTATCGAAATTTTAGGCGACAAAAGTGTATAATTAATTTAATTTGATGTTAAAACGGTACCAATTTGTCACCGATAGGTATCGGTGACAATTTTTTCGAAAAGAAAAGGTTTTGTGACAATTTGTCACCGAAATTTATTAAATAAAATAATAAACAGCCCAGAACAATCGTGCGATACATCCGTGGCTAGAATTTGTCACCGATCGATGACAAATTTTTAAAAGAAATTAAACAAAGTGGTCACGTGAGCCATTGGCACGTGGCGTGAGGGCTGTGGTTTGCCGTCCTGGCGCAGAATGGGGCCGGCGGTGGCGGCACAAGGCGGGGGGCGGTGGCCGCGCAGGTGGGGGCGGTGAGGGCCACGCAGACGAGGGCGGCGTCGGGCACGCGAGTGGTGGACGTGTCTGCCGTGAGGGTCAGGGCAGCCGGGTGCGATGGGGGCAACTGGGTCGACTAGGGCAGTCGCGCAGGTGGGGGTGGCGGTGGTTGGCCGCGTGGGTGGCCTGGGGGCGATTGAGGCTGGCGTTGGCTAGACGACTGTGGATGGAGGTCGGACGCGCATGTGGGGTTGGTGACGGCCGTGCGGGTGTGGGCGGCGTCTGCAGCTTGAGGCGGGGAGGCATTCGGTGCCGCGACGGGGGCGGCGGTGGCCGCGCGAGGGGGCGGAGCGTGGTGGCCGCGCTAGATGGAGTGGCGGCCTCGGGGGCCGTGGTGGCTTGGGTTGGCGGCGATCGGCCGCAGTGGACGGGGCGTGGCCGTGGTGATTGGGGGCGTGTTTCCAACACGCGGCCAGGCGGCGGGAACAAGAGACCGCTTCCATTAAAATGGCATGTGTGACCAATTAACGGCGCTAAAATTTGCCATATTAATCTTTTAAAATAAATTAAAATTTGACACTCTAATTTAAATGATAAAATTTAAAAAATTTATCAACCATTTTTAGATGGTTTATATATTTAACACCGAAAATTTAATATCAAAACGGTGATTAAATAATTTAAATACCAAAATTTCGGTGATAATTTAGCAATAAATTTTAAAAATGAACCTCCAAAATTTTATTGGTTAAATTTTAATCATTTATATTTTGACACCTAAAATTTTTATCCGGGTAATAAATTTTTAAAAATACACCACCCAATTTTTTGTGACTAGATTCTAATAGTTAATATTTTTAACATCAAAATTTTTGTGATAAATAGTTAGTCATTTTATTTCTAGTAAAAAATATTTTTGTGCTAGAGTTTAGTTGGTGACTTTTTAATGATAAATATTTTGGTCAATTTTTTTTATAACCAAATGGTGGCAAATTTGTCACCAAAATTTCGTGCTAGAAGGCACCTTTTCCACTAGTATGTTGGTCTAAAACCACACGTAAATTTTCTTAATTAGCATGATCTATCTCTTAATATATAATTCAAACATGGATGTATAGATAAATAATTTTTAAACAGCAAATATGTATTTCCTCTTATTTTTAGTCATTTACAAACGATAACAATGTTCATGTGTCCTAATAAGAACATGATATGAATAAAATTTATATAGAGTCCAAAACTAGTGTAAGAGTAATAATTTATAGTTTATATATAATAATAAAGTAAGGCTAATGATGTTTTTTAGAGAGATTTTTTTATAATTCCTAGGGATATAGTGGTAGTTACGTAGTTGCAGAAATCACACTTGATTTTATTATTTTGTATAGAGTTAATTACCTCAAATTATCTAAGAAATATTTCTAAAAGTTATTTTGAAAAATTACCTAACTTTCTTAGGTCTAATTGAGTCAGTCAACCTGTCTTGAAAAAAAAAATACCTCAATTTTTAAATGTTTATCAAATATTCCTAAGAAATATCATTAGCATAAGGTGATGCAGTTAAAAATCACTTGTTTTTGTTAGAAAAGCTATCATGCATTGATTAATGCATGGTTGCACAAATTAGAATCGGAATAGGAATCGGTTTTTGACAGAGTCGGAATCAGAATCGAATTCAGTCTAAATCGGATAGGAATCAGTCTAGTTGAATCGGCCTAAATCGATCTAAATTGGTCATATATAAAAAAATTGACAACTCATAACGTAAATACCTGAAATACATAATAATATAATTTTTTAACATAAATATACAAATTTATAATTTAATACAAATATAAAAGAGCATCATAATTTATCATCACCATACCTCAATATCATAATTATAGCATTTGATATACCAATAATTTGCACAATCTCGTTTGGAAGTGCAGGCAAATTTGTATGCACCAACAATTTACACAGCACCAACAATTTGCACAACACGACAATTTACACAGCATATAATTTGCACAACACAACAATTTGCACAGTACATAATCAATCTTCCCTCACAGCTCAAGCAATTTGGACGCATGAACAAAATGAAAAAAATTCGCACAGCTCAAGCAATTTGGGTGCATGACTAAAATTGTGTTGTGAAAATTAGCATAGCTCAAGCCATATTTGCACAGCACAACCGAATTTTGCACAGCACAACACAATTTTTTGCACAAAAAATTTGATATACGAATTTGCACACCACATAGCAATTTATGAAAAATTTGGCATACGAATTTACACAGCACATGCAAATTTGCACAGCACATTAAATCAAATTTGACATACAAATTTGATCATGAACCCCAAATCAGCAATGAAAAAAAATTGGGAAGCATCGCCAACAATTTGCACATCCCGTCGGAGCTGAGGTGAATTCGTTTCAACTTTGTGAAGCATAGCCAACAATTTGCACATTCAATTTCAACAAAAAATCCAACTTTATGCGAATCGGCCGGAGCTGAGGTTGGAGGCCCGGTTGGCGGCAAGTCACGTTTCTACAGCAATGTCGGCCGGTCAAAGCTGAGGTTGGAGTCGAGGAAGCACAACAGAGGGCGGAACGCGGCGACGGAGGGCGGAAGCGAGTCTCGTTTCCACAACGATGTCGGCCGGTCGGAGTCGAGGAAGCACGGCGGAGGGCGGAACGCAGCGGCGAAGGTCGGAAGCGAGTCTTGTTCCCACAGCGATGTCGGCCGGTCGAAGCTGAGGTCGAAGTCGACGTCGCAGCCCGGTCGGAGCTGAGGTCGGAGTCGAGGGAGCACGGCGGATGGCGGAAGCGCGGCAACGGAGGGCGGAAACGAGTCTCGTTTCCACATTGATGTCGGCCGGTCGAGCTGAGGTCGGAGTCGAGGTCGAAGCCCAGTTGGAGCTAAGGCCGGAGTCGAGGAAGCACAGCAGAGGGCGGAAACATAGCGGTAGAGTGGGGGGGGTAAGTTTTAGGTTTTTAAAATCAAAATTCCAATTTTACCCATGCTAAAATAATTTAATAAATATCATACCTAGGGTAATTTAGTCATTTACTCAAAAACTGATTCTTCCCGATTTACCCCGATTTCGAATTGGATTTAACTTGGTCGGAATTAGGGTAAATCGACTGAGTTGGTCGCCGATTCGGCCACAAAATCGGATCGACAAACTGCCAATCAGTATTTAAATCGACCGATTCCACTCGGAATCAGCCGATTCGTGCAACAGTGGATTAATATAATTGAGTTTTACAACCAATTGCTTTGCATCTCGACCTTCTAGCTAATTTACATTATTATTATTCATTCATGTATATATACGGCCGATGTCTTTCTGACATAAAAGTGTATCGATGATAAACAATGATTTTGGCAACAAAAATAGGTATATAAATAACTAATTCTAGTATAGTTTAAAAACTCAAGATTCAGACTCAACTGAACATGCGATAGAGTAGGAGTCAACTCCAAGCCAACTCAAAATTATTTATTAAAATTAGTTAATATATATTATTCTTTTGACACTTATAATTGATAAACATGATGATAAAATCTACGAAGCTTCACTCGAGAACAACAGAGTGAAATAAATTCAAGATAATTTTCTGAATAATAAAAATATTAAAACTATACAATATATTCATGCGACTCATGCTAAGATGTTCAGAGACATTGACAAATATATATTGTAGTCAAATCATAAAGTATGTAATTTAGGATAACCATATGTACAAACGACAAAGTTAGACTGATGTAGTACAAATGATCCAGTTGTACAGTGCAATATTAAATAGTTAGCACCAATACAAAAACAAATGGCTTTTTCTGCTTTCTTCTCTGCGCCATTTTTTACCGTGGTATTTAAAAATATTTGAAGGTGATCATTTATTATATTGTTCTTTTTAACACTTGTAATTGATAAGTATATGGTTTAAATTAATTTAAAATATTGATTTAACTAAATTAAAATAAAAATATAATGTTTTACTAACTTAACTATATTACTTATTAGAGAGAATTATAAAATTTATCGTTAGGGCCTATGGAGTCGCATCTACAAAGTTTCACTCTAAGAACAACAGAGTAAAGTCAACTCAGATAATTTTTTGAATACTAAAAAATTAATTATATGCAATATATTCATGCAATGGTAAGATGTACAGAAACATTAACAAATAAATATTGTAGTCAAATCATAAAATATATAATTTAGGATAATCATATATACAGACTACAAAGTTAGACTTTGACGTAATACAAATGATCAAGTTGTACGGGGCAATATTAAATAGTTAGCACGGGTACATAAAAATGACTTTTTTCACTTTTTTTACCGTAGAGAAAAACTTTAAAGATTTTGTATATTTGAAAATATTTGAAGGTGATCATTTGCTAATTTTTTAACTTTTATACACCCAAAAAATATTTTTAATCTATCTTAAAAAAATTTTAATCTTAAAACGTGGAAAAAAATAGAGTAGACGAAAGTGGCGTGGAAAAAATACTCTTCATTTCTTAACGCTAAGAAAACTTTAAAAATTAATATATATTTACTTTTAAAAATTTTAAATATAAAATCAAATGTAAAATTTTCTCTACTATAGCAAATGATATGGAAAAGCTAAGAGAAAGGTACCATTTTTCTATGTGCTATTTTCTATTATGTAGAACACCTAGCCGGTAACAAGAGAGTTCTGTTTGGGCCATGGTTATAAAAATCGGAATTAGAATTAGAATTAGTTTTCTAGGGAATCATTGAATTAGATCGTATCGGTCTAAATCGGCTAGGAATCGGTTCAGTTGAATTGGTTTAATGTAAAAATTTTAACTTGGTCAAAATATGTAGGTTATTAGTTACAAAATATGTCATTCTAATATCATTTTTATGTTAAGTTATGTATTATATTTTATAATATTTTATAATATTTTTGGTTTTTTTTAATCATTTGAAGTTAGTTGTTATTTTTGACTCGAGTCGAGATTGAGTCAATTTTTAATTACGAGAATTACACCTACAATTTTTTCCCCACCCCCTTTCTCTCTCCCAATGCCGCCCATTCTCCCTCGCCCCGCCTTACCTCGTCCCCACCCTCATCGCCCCCACTCGCTCTGCCTCGCCGCCCTATCGCCACATCAAAGGGTGGCACACGGGTCCGCAGGAAGGGGCGGCGGCAAACGGGAGGAGGGAGGGCGAATGTAAGGGCGGCGGCGAAGGAGAGGTGAGGTCGACGGCTACGGACGGGTGGAAGGAGGGTAAGTAATTTATATTTAGGCTTTTAAATTTTTATTCTATTTTTACCCATATATAAATAATTTATTTAATATTATATTTAAGGTATTTTTGTCATTTATCCATAAAATTAATTTTTGCCGATTTATCCCAATTCTAAATCTGCTTTGAATCGGTTGGATTAAGGTGAATCGGTTGATTCGTCAACAATTTTAGTAAAAACCTGATTCGCCGTCTATTTTGGATCGAATTGCTTCCGATTTAAAATAAATTGGTCAACTTCAAATAAAATCGGCTGATTTCTTGCGTATGGTTTGGGCTTCTCATACTTGTGTGAGTCAGCGTGCATTACGTCGACGTCAAAATCCAATTCGACGGCAATGTTGTATACAATATTATGGACACATCAACACTACTACTCATGCCGGCTCTTTTTTATACATCATCCTTATCTTTGCTTCTATTTGATGGAGACCAATGTTTTGGATAATCATCCCTTAGTTGACTCACTCATCATGACTAATCACTTGCTTAATTAATAACATGCATAACATTATAATTATAATTAATTATTATATATAGAGAGTTTTTTCAAGATAAATCCTGTCATTTTCGAGCTTGACTCTCTTATATAATTTATACCATTTTTTTAAGCCAGTCATTTTCAACCTATGAAATTTTCAAATCAATTCTAAATATATTGAAGCCAGTCATCACTAAAAAAAAGGCTTCTCAGCTCCTTTAAAAAATTGCGGCAAAAGTTTCACTTTTTGTCATGCTTTTATGCGTAAATTTTCTTACTTTTTATGTCTAATTAAATCGTGAAAAGTTATTGGCAAATGCCATTCCGTTTTGGTTCTTCTCCACATTCTCATTGGGTGATCCAAGAAATAGTGAAAAGTTATTGGCAAACGCTATTTTTTACCATGATTTTGTAGTATATTTTAAATTTGTTGTGCCATAGAAAAACTTAAAATTGTTTAGTGCACCCAAGCTATGTGCATATACTATTAGAAAAGAAAGCAATGTACATAAACAGAAAAATTGAAAACTAGCAACATAAAAGGTGATATTTTTACAATTGTGTTCTAAAATGGTATATGTTTGTGTATGATATGAATATGTTATTATTAATTAGATTATGGTATATATATATATATATATATATATATATATATATATATATGTTTGTGTATAATACGATTATATTATCATCGACTAGATTTTTGTATATACTTGTCAATTAAATTTTTATACATGTCTGTCGATTAAATTTTGATACATGTACATATTTATAACATGGTGTATGCTTGTTGAGTTGTGGTGCCAATGTGTGTTCTAATATAGAATGTATGATTTTATATATATATATATATATATATATATATATATATATATTATGTTAGCCATGACTCAATCAATGTTTCTTCTTTGATTTCATGCTTGAATTGCATCCTTATTTATTCTCTTCGACTTTCCTTCACTTATTAGAATGAAGAGTTACATGACTCATGAACACTTTCTATTTAGCATGAACAACTTTCTATTTAGTGAAACGAAGAGTTACTATGCGGCCTTATTAATAAGTTGAGTTATTGCTTAATTCAAATAATGTCTAATTATATAAGTGACCCAATTAATTAACTTGGTCCATCTAAATAACCATATATTTGCTAAATATATGCAATATAATAGTATCCTAACACTCCCGTAAATTTAATGATCTTCGATTCACAACCATTCTCGCAAATCTAAAATTTATATTTTATTTACTAATTTATTTAGCATTTTAAAATATTTATGCATTTAAATGAAACATTGTCTCTGGTATTAATTCATAATAAATTAATTAATGAGTCACTGCTCCAGGAAAAAGAAATGCAGAAACAGTCATTTAGTCATTTTCCTAATTACACCTCATATGACAAACCCGCACGTGTGGCCCAGTTGTCTCTTCGAAGTTAGCGAGGCAATTCCTCGCCGAGCAATTCCGATCAATTCCCCGGCATTGGTCTCCACGTAGCCTTGGGCCGCGTGCCAGACTTATAGCATGAGCGCCCCCTTACTAATCATTTTTTTAATCAGGAATAATTAGTGCTAATTGTTTAAGGTTTAATTGGTCTTAATATATATGTTTTCAATCATCCAAATTTCCCCAAGCTGTTGAAAGCTTGGGGTTGGAAATCCACTTTTTCTTTGTAAGGGTATCCATGTTGTGGTCCGCGGGTTTACGCGAAATGGTGCACCTTCCGTAAGGTGTTAAAAGGAGGTGTATGTGGAGATCTGTGGAATAAATGTATTTTTTTAAAAAATTACTGATTACATGTTTTTCATACACCTAGGCAATCTCATTGTACTTTTTAAGTTAGTATAATTTTCAACAAGATTGAAGTTTTATGATCTCTATATAAAAATAGTTTAATTCATAGATCAACTATTATGGCTTTATTTAATAGTAAAACTTTACGACTTATCTTTAAATCAAATTTAATTAAGTTATATGCTAAATTTAGGACAAGTATTAGTGGTCAAAAAATTTACATGCATGATTTAAGTTTTATATATATGATTGTACCAAGTTAACAAAACAAATTTGAACATAAAAATATTTGGGAAAAAATTATAATTAATTAGATTATTTATGCGATTAAAATTCAATTGCGATCAATTCATGTTATCACGGTATCTATATCATCTCATTTGATGAAAGTGAAATTATGTTGGTAATTGGGAGCAGAATTATTAAATAATTTCAATTTCTTTATCTTTAATTAAAATTTTGCCACATCCCTTAATATATAGGTTATTTTAAAGTCTTATTTTTATCGCATTTTGTACGAAAAAAAACTCACATGAACTTATAATAATTATTTTTGAAATATGATTTGGGGCATCTGACTTATGCTTGAGCACATATGAAAAGAAAATACCACCAGTTAAATCAGGACTTTCCCCAATCTCCACAAAACATTGCATGACCACCAAAGTATAAAAGCCCTCACCCCATTCTCCCTCCCAAGTCCCTCCCTTCCCTTCCCTTCCCCATGCGGCCATGCCATGTCCTCCCACCTCCCACCTCCCACCTCCCACCTCCCACCTCCCACCTTTAAAACGCCAAACCTTTCAACACCTCCTGACAACCAATTCCAATCCCTCCTCCTTCTCCACCTTCTTCTTCCCAACAAGCTCAAAATCTTTGTAGCGAGGACAGAGGAAGGACACAACCATACAAACACCAACAACAGTAACCCAAAGTAAAAAAAATGCTGGATACTATTAAATACCTTCTCGGCTGCCATGGGGAGAGCGGCTTCGGCTCCAAGTCCACCGCCGACGAGGTCACCGCCGCCTCCCCCGACCTACGCCACCTCACGGCCATCGTCACCGGTAACTCCTTATAATATCCCAATCTCATTGCTCGCTCCCTAATCTCTTAAGACCGAGAAAAATTACTTTATCAAGCAAACTTATACTTTTTTCATAGGGGCGACGTCGGGAATCGGCGCGGAGACGGCGAGGGTGCTGGCGAAGCGCGGCGCCCGGCTCGTCCTCCCGGCGAGGAGCGTTAAGGCGGCGGAGGAGGCCCGGGGGAGGATCTTGTCCGAGTTCCCGGCGGCGGAGGTGGTGGTCATGGCGCTCGACCTCAGTTCCCTCGCCTCCGTCCGCTCTTTCGTCTCCCACTTCCTCTCCCTCGACCTCCCCCTGAACCTTCTAGTGTAAAGTTAAAAGCTACTCTTATAACTATCAATTAATGGAAAATGGAATATTATGATCTCTCCCTCCGTTGGTTTTTTTGGAACAGTAACAATGCTGGGAAGTTTTCACATGATCATGGGCTGTCCGAAGATGGGATAGAGATGACATTCGCCACCAATTATCTTGGTAATCTCTTGCTTAGCTCCTATGGCTCGTCGAATTGCACTCGGTGGGAAAGATAGGTTGATGGTCTGTGTGCAGGGCACTTCTTGCTGACCAAGCTGCTGGTGGAGAAGATGGCGGAGACGTCGGCGGAGTCCGGCATCGAGGGGCGGATCGTCAACGTGACGTCGAGCATCCACGGGTGGTTTTCCGGCGATGGAATCCGGTACCTGGACCTCATTACCAAGAAGAAGAGGTGAGTCCTTTGTTTGGCTGGTAAAACAGAGTTTCTGTAAACTTTTAATTTTTGGGGTTATCTGGTTTATAAATTTGATTGATGATTTTTTTAATGTAATATGTAAAATTAATAACAAAAAATATATATTTCTTAGCTATCAAATTTATTAATGTATTTAAAATGTGATAAAAAGATTTTTAATGTTTTTTATTATTTTCCCCTGTGAGGGCAAATCCAATCAATTCTTGTGTTGTTACTTTAGAGTTAATTAAAATAAAAGCTTGAAAAATGTACAGTTAATTAAGATGGAATTTTCTACTGACAAGAGTATGAAAATATTTTTTATTTTATTTTTACATAAAAATTTATAATTTGGATAGACGGGTTTTCACTTTTTTTTTCTTAATTTAAATAGAATATGGATTATTGGACACTGAGGGTATTAATGGGTGTGTTTTGTCTGGTTTGGGAATTGGGTTTCAGTGAGTTTGATGCCACACGTGCGTATGCTCTGTCCAAGCTTGCCAATGTTCTTCATACAAAGGAATTAGCGGAGAGATTAAAGGTAATTAAGCTTATATTATTTGTTTTGTTTATTTGGGTTTTAATTAAGATAATAAATAATGATAATTAAGCATGTTCAATTGTAGAAGATGGGAGCAAATGTAACAATTAATTGCGTTCATCCGGGTATAGTTAGAACGGGGCTTACCCGCGACCGAGAAAGCGTCGTCACGGGTAATAATATTTATCTAAAATTTATAAATTTTACCCTGTAATAATTGATTATTTCCAAGCTATAATAGCTCTTGAGATGATTTATGATCTAGCATATTTTTTAAAAAATATATTGTAGAGGAAGTCATTGACGCAGTGGTTTTTATTATCATTTTCCAATGAATTAAACATTGATTTGTCTGATAATAATCTAATATATTGTAAGTTTTGCTTTCTTCAGATCTGGTGTTTTTTTGGCATCTAAGCTCTTGAAGACCATCCCACAGGTAGAACGAAGTTAACTACACTAAAATATATATATTTAATTAAATTAAGCCACAATTAATATATATTTGATCATTTTACGACATTGCGGTTACAAAATACAAATTTTTTTCGTTGTAATGTGGTACTTGAAATTATTAATACTAATTATGAAATTATTATGCTATTGAAAACATTTTTTAGGCTGCAGCAACCACTTGCTATGTTGCAACACATCCAAGGTTGGTGGGGATTTCGGGTAAATACTTCTCAGACTGCAATGAAGCTTCTCCTTCAAAGACGGCCTCAAACCCTAATGAGGCCTCTCGCTTTTGGTTGGCATCAGAAGCCCTTACTTCTGATCAGAGACCAAAACTTGGTCTTGAACATGGATTTCATCAACTAATTTAATCTACAAATCCCTTCATAATCATACAATTAGCAAGATCATAGTACAAGATTATGGAGAGAGTAATTAGCTTGTAGTAGACGATATACAACACCATTGTATACATACATACATATATATATGTACCTCTATGTAATTAATAGAATATATATATATATATGTGTATGATACTTATATATCACTAGATGTCTAGTGTTCTTTTGCTACTTTTTTGTGGTTTATTTATATAATATATATAAAACACCATGCATGGATTTATAATTTGTGGGCTCCTATACTTTTGATCAGTCCATGCATCTTTTGTTGACTGATTTCAATTATGAGATCAATGTTGGAAGAATCAAATCACCTAGAGCAAGAATAATACTACTTATTATATACATATTATGGAGTAGTATATCTAGGTTTACAAGAATGAAAGTTATTAAAACCTACTAGGGAAACTTCATATATTCCTATATGTTTTGGGGGATCAAATATTTTAGGGCTCTAAGAACATGGGTTTTGCCGTGTTTCTCGGTTAGATGAGTTTGAGCACTATAGGGTTATCATGTGAAGGTTGGTTTCAATTATAATTTTAGGGTCTTTCGTCTTCTGATAACTCTAAGGGAAGGTTTGGTGCAGTTTCTTGCATTGTTTTAATGATATATATATATATAACATGCGGTGTAGGGTGTGAGGTTGGCTTGCATGAGTAGTTAATCAAAAAACTTTCATCTTTATCTTAGTTTATGGGAACCCATTTAGATGTATATTTTAAGTTTGGTTATTAAAGTCTAGGTCTAGTACCAAAGATTTTTAGCCACCCCTAATATATTGATACATACACCAAAGTTTTAATTATCGGAGTTCATAGTGGAATCATACCTTGTTTATGGTAAAACCGGGTTTAACCAAATTTTAAAATTATAAATGAAATATTATATTAGATGCTTAAAATATTTTTATGATCAATATTTAATTAAATACCGGTTAAAACCCGTATTGTCCAATAAAAAAATATTTACATTTTTGTCTCAAGGCCAAGTAAAAGGGAGTAGTATAATCTAGAGTCACCAAGGTTATACCATTTTATTTTTAATTTTTTTATAGTAAGAAAACATAAACATTTCATCATGCACATGAGTGGTAAGAGACTAGTTGTGAAGGACCCTTCATAAGTCATGCAGTAATCTTGGCTTTGACACTTAAACATTGGTCCCCTGCAAGATATATATAAATTCATTAAATTAAGGCAATTGGGCATTCATAAGTTAATGATGATTATACAAACTTAAGTGCCTAATCCATCATTTAAGATTTGCTTTATGGTTTGAACTAGTCCAAACAATCTAATCAATTACCAAATTGTTCACTTTATTTATTCATGAATTGCTTTTAGGACTTTGAGTTGGGAGGCTTCCCTAATCCCTTTTTGTTTTTGTGTTTCCAAGGTAATGACCTTGCTGGCTACTTATATAAAGAAAAAAATATATTGATGCAAGGTTTGGTCCAAAGCTGGTTACATCTTTCAAAAATAAAGTTACACATTCATTTGCAAATTGGTTATTATAGATTATATAATATTATATGAGCACCCACAAAAATGTATCAATATTATTTTAAAAAATTTAATCACCATTAGACACGTGTGCTTGATCTGCAAATATAATTTGGTCTTAGAGCCAATGGGACCAACAACATATGTTACAATTACTTTTAATTACTTTTGGTTCCTAAAACTTCCTCGAGAAATAAGAAAATAAAGATATTAATCAATTTACATAAATAATATGATTTATATTAGAGGTGGGTATATTCTTTTAAAAGAAGACACACAAAATATTATTAAAAAATACACCACAATAGCCTAAAAAAATTGAAAAAACTAGGGTTTTGTACTAAGTAAAAAGTTACGATGGATACTTTATATACCTTCGTTTTGGCTTTGTCCTTTTGATTTTTCATAACAATCGATTAAAAAAACCCTAAAAATCACGAAAAAATTAATAAATTTTTTTAAAAAAATAGGAAAATTACAAAATTTTGATTAAACAATAAAACAACTCACATTGATTAGGTGGTGCTGCAGCCCTATCATTGAGCAACAAAGATTGTGTTACAGTCTACTTATTACTTACATTATATAGAAAATGTGTGCAACTGCAAGTTTAGTGTAGCAAAATAGGGAGGACCATGTTTATGTTATAAGGAGGTCTGCCACACGTGCCAAAGATGGCAGGTTGGGATGTGTGATGGCATTCAATGTGCTGTCCTCCTTTGCCCCATTCACACGTGCGAGACCGTTAACATCGTTAGTTCCCCATGAAAGGCTCAACCTTTGCAGGCATGTGTCAGGAATGTGTATGCTCTGGTCCTTGTTTTGTTTGGTAAAAAAATATGGTAAATATTTAAATTATGGTAATTTACGCCATTCATCCAACACAGTTGAGCTGTAGATATAATTAATCTTGGGATATTGAATATGAGCATCTGTGCAAAGAATGCATGATAATGCAAAAACTAAATTCACCCTTGTCTTGCTTGGGGATGTTTTGGAGAGGAAATTTAATTTTGGTTTTTCGGTTAATTTTTTACCACTTTGTAATTTGAGTGTGGCAATATGTATTAATTATTTCTGAAAGGCCTAAAAATGACTTTGGTCTGTTTTAAAGGCATAAAAATATGAAATTATTAATCTGTCCAAAAAGTAATACTAAAAAAATAATATGTTTTCTATACATTTTGATGAAAGTTCCATTGGGTCTTAGCTTTAGTGCCCCTTGATTTGAAATTTAGAACAATCAAATATTTGATATTGTTAAAATTGTCAGTTATCAAAATGATATCCTAAAGGGAAGCATAATTATACTAAGCCCATTAACATGTTCTACATTTTGTTGAATGCATCATATCTATTTCTCAGCCACACAAATTTTGCAAATGCAATGTTGCAAAAAGGTGACAATCTTAATGTAGATAGGATCATCCACTCCCACCCAAGAAACCCAAAATATAAAATTGGGCAGAAGTATATTAGAATCACAAGTTTGGTATAATCAATCAACAATAAAAGGAGCTTCTTTTACAGGGGAAAAGCTAATAATTGATTGAAGTGGAGAAACATCAGCTGCTCAAGTACTGTCCCGTTCCCACTAGCTTAGTGGTGTATCTTTTCATGGATGAAAAAAGCAACAGTTTGCATGGTTATTCAATTGATCACCAAAAGAAAGACCCTATTTCTGAAGAATAAGGCATGTAATGGTGAGAAACTGCCTCCAGCAACCCGTATGAGTGGGAGACTGACCAATCTTTATCTTTTCATATTGTGGCATTCACATACACAGGGGGAGGAAGATGTGAGAGAGATGAACTGTGGCCCCTTATAGGGTTACTCAATGACAAAGTGGCCTTAGTGGGAAGGCCATTACACATATTATGATACAACATATCCCATTATCTGATCCATCCCTTCTTATCCTTGGCTACTAATTTTGCTAATATTGCAATGATCTAATGGGGAAGCTTATGCTTGGAAGAAGTATGTACGGTTTGGGAGAAGGGTTTTTCTTGATCAAAAAGAATAATCTATAACTGATATGCCCTTTAGCATGACCATACATAACATAAAAATCATATTTGGAGAGGGTTTCAAGCATTACCATACATAACATAAAAATCACACTTGGGGAAGGAAGACAATTAGCTAGAGCTGTGGGGTGGGTTGCATCGAAACTGATTATAAAAGAAGGTAAATCAACCCTAAGGAGGTCAGCTTGATATCCAAAACTGTTCATCTAGGAGTTCAATGAAACTCACTTTCATGTTTCAAAAACACTTATTTAAAACCGAAAAAACTTTTCTTACCATAATTTCTTTCAGAGTGAAGATCTTGTGACATCCTTTCCAGCAGTATGTTTATGTATAAGCTGCTATTAGCAGAAAGTTTGACCCAAAACTCAAAATATGGAAAACAATGATCAATTTTTTGTTTTAATATGGTTTTTTAATGTCAAGAATGAGTCCGAAAATTGTCACCTAATGTCCCTCAAATCAGAAATACCGTTAAGATATTCAAGTGTTAAGATCAAATAGTACAATTTGAAATGAAGTCTCATGCAAAATTCAATAATTTCAAGAAGATGAAAGGTTAAATGAAAATGTTTGCTTCAAGATGACTGTGGATATAATGCATTTCAGACATTAAAAAACAATGTGAGCTTTAAGAGGTATAGATTATGCCCCACCAAGGGTAAATCAGTAATACCCTGTTATCCGGAACATATCCTTTGATTGTTTATCACACCATTCAAATACAATCTGACAATCAATTAGACAATTACAAAGACAGTAGAAGATTGAATGTAATGCTCGTACAGTAATTAGCTGATCATACAATCTGAAATAACACAAATATGTAACAACAAGAAGGTTTATATCATGTTTAAATTTGTCGATCTATTTGCATCTCAATAAAGAAAGCATACCTGTTCATGTCTTGCAGTTTATCTTTCCAATAAGAAAACACGAATCAAAACCCAAATTCTGATGAATCTATTCGTCAGGCAGAATCATGTTACGATGCCCTGACTCCACAGAACTGCTTAAGAGACTAATTGACAAACTCTTTCTTTATTTAACATATAATTCACCACAAATCGATAAGTTTATCATATGCTATAACGTATAGAACAGAGGTTATGATCAAATGGAAACCAAAACAAAATTACAACATAGTGACAACTTACTTGTATTTACGATCAACGCATTTATACCACATTTGTTTGTTTGCTTGAGGCCATGAAGTAGATGTGCTTTTAGCACCCCAGAAGCTAGAGCAATTTGTTCCCTTTGTCATGGTCACTATGTTGCAGCATCCTCTACAGTTTCTTCCAATTTTCCTTTGCGAGTATCGGAAGCTTTATATGATGTTTTTGTTTCGTTACTATCTCTTATACTTAGCTCGCTCCTCGTCCATTTAAGTCTACACAAATCCATTTGCACCAGCTCGCACCCTTAGCATCTCAGTGCGTTTACTTCTTCCCATCACTTCCAACAACCACTCTATTCCTTCTCTAATATCAGACCTGCAAAATAACACAATGAATCCACATGAAAATTATCCCAGTGATACAAGATAATAGGTCTAGAATTTAACTATCATTGTTCCAACCCACACCTTATCCTAGTATGATACAAGATTTGTACTTCTCAACACTAACTGATTCCTCAAACATTCAACTTTGCATTTAAAAACTCACAAGTACAGTAAAAAAGTTGTATGTCTTTTGAGATTTGAGATTTTAATCAACAATGGATACATATCTAACGTATTGAAGGAACAGTTATTTGGTTTTACCAAAAAATAGCATCCGCATGGTGGTAACTATAATGTTTGTACGGCTGAAAGGAAAATAATGCAGGATAGAAATTTAGTTTCATAAATTGGATGCCAAGACCTGCCATCCAGCATTTCATCACCTACGTTCATATACCTAATACATATTCTGATAAATGTCACTAGTTATATTCTAAATTGCAAACTCCACCAACCCATCAATCGCAGAGACAGCTTCAAACATGTACGGCCTTTCATCCAGCTCTTTTAGATCCAAGTATCTGGCTAATTCTTCTGCAGACATAGCACCAGCAAGATCCTACATAAATTGTCAACAAAGATTAAACAAAGGGAAAATAAAACATTTAAAAAATATTTGCTGTCAAACTGTATAACCTGTTTATTTGCAAGAATAAAAAAGGGAGCCCCTTGTAGATCCTCGTGACGCAGAAGTTTTTCTGAATACAAAAATTGAAATAAGTACTTAAATGCACAGTATATATCAATTTTTCTTTTTCTAAAAAGTTAGCTTGTAGAATACAAGCATCTAGAGAAATCACATTATATCATTGCATAATATCAGAACATACAACAAACCTAGTGCAGATTTAGAATCTTCAAAACGAGATGGACACGCAGCATCGATAACATATATTACAGCATGTGCTTCATCGTAGTACTTCTCCCAGATTTTGCGCAGTCCAATCTGACATTATAATGAGCATGAAACAGTTGGCCCATGTTAGTTGCAGGTGTAGATTAGACCACAACATAGACATCTGCATACCTGGCCACCAAGATCCCAAACTACAAGTTTTGTGTTTGATGCCTCAATTCGGCCAATGTTAAGACCCACGGTGGGTACTATACGATCAGGAGGAAGCCCCACCAAATTTGAGTACATAGTCTTCAACTTTTCTAGCAAAGTCTGTACAATTTATAAAAAGAACACTTGTCTGGAAGAATTCAATACAGTTAAGTATTGTGGAGTTTACATTATAAATTGCTAAATCAGTAGAATTTAGTAAAAAGTATCATAATAAGCAGCAATTGAAGAAGCAAGCTCAACAGTTTGGAAATATACAACAATGCCATGGACATACTTGCTTGGAGTTAAAGCTTACTATTTATGGGCCTAATAACAGCATTTCATCTTGCCAAATGTCCATCTACTATTTTTACTGTTCAATTTGATGGAATGGAGAAAAAAACTATACAATTTTAACCACGAGGAGATAGAATTTACAATACTCAGCCCCAAAAAGAATGGTCAATTTGGTTTTAACAGAAGAAGTATCAAAACAAAACTTAGAGAAAAAGAATACAGATACATCAGCATTGGCATCACGAAATTAATGAGACAGACCTCACTATTCAAAGTAAAGGAACAGAACTTACAGTTTTCCCAGCTTTGTCAACTCCAAGAATAAGAATGTGAAACTCTGTCTTACTAAACATGTACTTCCATAATCCATAGAACAACGAAAACATCCCTGCTCCTCTCGTAATGTCTCTCCTCTACCAAAATCCACACCAAAGATTATCTATCATCAACATTAAAAAATTTGAATTATCACACCACACAAACAAACAAAAGAAATCACAAAAAATAAACATCAACATATCATAAACAATAATTCTACCAATCTTTTCCATTGCAGAACAAACACACACACACACACACACACACAAGGATTCACAAAATCATACCACTAACTACCACAGCAGATTCATGTAAATATGAAAATATAAATTTCAGGACTAAAACAAACTTCAACGTATCATACACAAGACTACTACAAACTTGCCAATTCAAAAACCAAAAATCAGGTTTGAAAAACCATACCACAAATTACTACTGCATAATTTGTTCTTTACTAAAAAACATCAACACAAACAACATAAGCTTAAATGTTCAAATCACACAACACACAAAAAACCTACCTATGTTTTCCATGACCAAAGAAAGAAAGAAAAAAAATGAATTGCAAAAGCATACCTCTAAATGCTCGGATCGTGAATGCTTTATGCCTCTGCATACCCAAAGAAACACTGAAAATTATACATGCCAATTCATCCAAATTACAGGTAACAGTTTTTTCCTGCAATAGAATGACAAATCCCCACAAGCTACATAAAATCAAATGCTCTAACCACATTGCACACAAGAAACATACAATTAATTGCAAAAGCATACTTCTAAGTGCTCAAACCTTGGTTGATTTGGGTCATTGCGCCATCATAGATCCCCTAAAAAATCTGACAATATAAATGCAGATTCAAAAAAATTGCAAACATATGAATGAGAAATATGGATACAAAAATTTCTTGATAAAATGTTCTGGATAGTTTTGGGAATCTGGGATGATACAAGGATGGGTATCTAGAGGTGGGTGGTGCAGACATCCTAATGTTTGAGTCTGACCTAAGATCAGAGTGTTAATGCAAACAAAATCATGTCCAGCACAAATCACAAAAACCTTAGTCATTATATTTTTTAAAAAGGAGGGCATATACACTTCACATATGCTGAGCTATTTTGAACATCACACCGAAAAGGACCAAAACCATAACATACTTTACTTTGGAATATAACATTAAATGCCATAGTTCACACATCTAAGATAAAATATCAAATGCTACATATAACAACATATATGACAATACCACACAAACATATGTTCCAAATTTGAAAGCCAAAAAACAAAAAACAAAAAAGGGCCTCTATCAGTATCGTTTGCATTATTTTGGTCACTAGCAACAGGTGATCCATTTTATCATAAATATTTCGAAACAAAAAGTCAAAAATACTTATTTTGGTTAGGCATGCATAATGCAAAATATTATTGAAAAGTGGGATCAATCTCTAAATAGGTTACAAAACTTTAATTACACAACCTTATATAGAAATCAAGCCAATTTCATGTATACATATACATTAAAAAATGTTGCCCTTACTTCTTTCTACTCAATTGAACGTTTTCCGGCTTCAAATTAACAGAGTAAAAAACCATAACTACACAACCTTATATAGAAATCAAGCCAATTTCATGTATACACATACATTAAAAAATGTTGTTCTTAATTCTTTCTATTCAATTCAACGTTTTCCCACTCCAAACTAATAGGTTGAAAAACCATAATTACACAACCTTATACAGAGGCAAGCCAATTTCATGTACATGTACATAAAAAATGCTGCTCCAAATTAACAGGTTACAAAACCATAATTACACTACCTATATCCCTGCAAGCCAATTTCATGTACATATACATCTAAATATAACATTTAAACTCAATTGAACAAATCAACACAAGCCAATCAATTCATATAACCATATCTTTGCCATGACTAAGACTGCAAACAATATCACAAGCACCAAATCAAATGGCAATAGACGGAGAGATCTATGTCACCGGATCAGGTCCACCAGGGTCGCCGGAGCACGTCGCCGGCGGCCACGGGTCTGGTGGGGGTGGTTGTGCTCGTGGTTGGTGGTGGTGATTTTTGATCTCGGACTGTCCGCCGATCTCTGATCACGTCCGACTTCTCCATTGCAAACAATGATTGACTTTATAAAAGTCCGGTACATGTCCGGTCGATTTTGTGATCGCGTGGATGAAATTAAGTTCGGCTCAAATGGATTCGAAATTTAAATAAAATTTTGTGTAAAAAAAAATTAAAGTTTTATATTTTTTGTATAAATTAATTAATTTATATAATTATAAAAAATTAGTTGAAATGATTGAATTTAGAAGAACATAATTGTATAATAATTTTAAATAATAATATATGATTTTAATATGTAACTATTTCATTTCATGCAAAATATAATGATAAAAAAGGTCATTCACTATTTGCTAAGCTAATATAAAATAATATTATATCGACTTATAATTGAAATTTTGTGTCTACTTTTCTTTGTTATTTGTCCTTATAATTTATGAAATTATATTAATTTAATATTGACAAAATTTTATATAATTTTTTTAATAAAGTAGGATCATCTGGCACATGAGTTTAGATATATCTAATATAATATTTGTAAATAAGAGGCACAACTAGGACAATTTAGCTTCATAGTTTACTCGGAAAAACTCGACTTGAAACTTAGCTTAATATTAAATGAGGTGGGCTTGAGTTTTGACCTATACAACTCGTCTCGACCCGAAGTTCGATACTTTAAAAAAAAAATTTTTTACAATATTTATCTTAAAATTTTTTTATATAAATATAAAAATTATAAAATATCATTATATGATATTAAATTAAATAAATTTATGCATGATTAAATTTTCTTTTATACATTATTATATCAAATTTGAGATATTTGGATTACAAATTAAATTTTAGTATGAATTATATGAAAAAACATTGTCAAAAAATTCAAATCAGGCTAACTCAAATTTGAATCTGATTTAAATACTTTTTAGCTCGATTCAAAATCGAAATCAAAAGGTTGAGCTGGAATTGTGTAAAACTTGACTTGCTGATTCATCTAGTTAAAACCATATCTAACTTGTTTATTCATGTATGTAGGTTTTAAATATTCAAATAATGTGTATCTGGATTGAATATATGACTGGAATAATTTATTTCATAAAATCATAAATCTTGTTTACTTTTATATTTTATATTAAAATAATTTTTTAAAGAGACAAGACCAATAAATATTAAGCTATTAATTAACCATGTCCGAATAATATCCTCTTTTGGATCAACCCGAATTTGCCCAAAGGTATCCGTCCGGCCGAGAATGTCTAGTTGATGGTATATAGAGGGTATTGCGTGTGCCGGCCCAATGGGATCACATGCGGACGAACTCAATCCTGACCGTTGATAATTGAAACCATCAACGGTCAATACTGCTCCCGACTCCGTGTGCGTCAACGGGCGGCGCACGCAATTTGAGTTGAAAACTGGAACCCTGCTTCCTCTCCACCCTCCCGCCAATTCCTTAGATTTGATGGAAGATTGTATTTTTAATGGTGTATATTTTTGGAATTTTTTTACACCAAGTGTTGATCTTTGATTTTAGCTTTCGATGGTTATAGCGGGTGGGTAACTATTTTTATGGCGATGATGTGGTACGTCTGAACTTTGAACTGTGGTTGTAGTGGTACTAGTGCTGGTAGATTCTTATAGATGTTTCTCCTTATTTTTTTTGGGTATTACAGTTCTTTTTTAAAAATATTTATGTTATTAATTTTATTATATATCATTGTAATTGAGGCCTGAAGATGTTTAAATGGGAGTTATTTGTGGAATTGAGATCACGAATTACTTGAATGGGGCATCGTATGCTGCTTGGTATGTTTGTCTTAGTAGTGACCTTTGATTGATGTGTTAGATTTGTATGTGTTTTAATAAATGTGGTTTGCTGCTTGCATTTACTATTTTTCTTTTTTGTATGGATGCAATCGTGTCAGGGTCTTTTCAAAGCTTTGTGGGTGCTCATTTGTAGATTGTGGCATTGCTCGTTCAAATTACATTTGACTGTGTTTATTTGGGAAACAGTTAATGTCTTTGTTATTTGGCTTGCTGTATGGACTTACTCGTGGAAGTTATCAGTATACTATCAATAAGCACCTTGATGTTTTAATATCTGCTGCTGCAGGATTAAGTTCGGTGCACAATTGAGGAGCTAAAATTTGACGAGTTTTAGTTAAAAATGGGGTAAGTTCGTTTTTTTCCCCAGTGCATTCTTATTCTGCTCTTTTAACGTTGACAAAGTATGTGGTTGAATAGAGTTTGTCTAATTGGGAGCATAATAGACTACTGTTTGTGTTGACAATACACAGGTCATGGGTCCAGTTTTGAGTTGACATTAATGTGTATTATGTAATTACTGGTCGATTCACTCCTGGCCTACCACTAGAGTGGAAAATCAGTTTTCGGCTGTAACATGTTTATTCAACCATAATATGTTCTTACAATGCTTTCTTCTTGTCATGGTAAATGAAAATTAGTTTGCGATATTATTTCATTCATGTATGGTGGTATCTTCACTCCCTGACAGCTTGAGCTATAGGATTAGAGGATGAATCAGTTACGTGCAGTTAAGAGTCTTAATTTCAGTTGCACAATGAAATTCAAGAACAACTAATTTATAAACTTCCACGGACTATATTTTGCTGCTTTCTTTGATTATGTGACTTGGAAGTTCTAGTTCTTTGTGTGAGGTTGGACTGGGAGAACTCCGATTGGGGGAAGCCTCACATTATTCCAACTATAAATGGGTCAAGTATGCTTTGAAAATACTCATTTCTGTGTGTTTCAGCGGGCGAATTTTTTCTCCAGCACAACCATATCATGTATACCTTTCTTGGTTTATCCTATGTAATTTTATAAATAAACAAGGCCTAACTGTCCCATGTTCTTGATATGCTGATACATGTGAAATATGCCGATTGTGATCAGAAGTAGAGTGCAATGGGATGAGGCCAACTTGTGTTATATAGAAGCAAATAAACCTGTGAGACAGAAAATAACTGAGCCAAAGACTCCTTACCACCATATGGTAGATGAGGATGGTATGGAAGTATGCCACTGAACTTTCATCAGCCGGTATCTATTCTATGGCAAAGTTGATGATATCTTAATTTGGTCAACTCTTCTAGGATCCATGCGGCCAGTACGTGGCTTTGATGAATGCATTGACAAGTATGCTGAAGAAATAGAACATGCTCTTAATGATGCGGCTTCTTCAGTTGGGGATTCTAATCATAATGGTGGCTGGGCATCTGAAGATGAGGTGGATTTGATGGAGTATGAAGATGGAAGTGACGGTATTTTCTATTTTTTTCGTCTAGTATTTTGGACGTCTAGACTTGCTTACTCTTTCAACTTAAAAGCATGCTTTCTCTCTCTCTCTCTTATACACATGATTACGCTTACCTTATGAAAGGCCTCAAACAAGGCTTATAAATGTAAGGTTCTAGGTGCCTTAGTGCAGGAGTGAAAGGTGAATGTTAACACATGATGCCTTCTTTTGGTAAGGAATTTGCTTATATCAGCATTTGAAATCCAGGCCTTCTTGAAGGCCCAACTATCTTCGTCCCTTTTTGTTTGGTTGTTATTGTAGGCCAGATCTCTAAGAAGTTGAATTGGTATGTCAGGTGGATGGTGTGTAGAATAGAAGAAACTTTCCTAGCCTTCAATATGTTCCATCAGTAGACATTTTTATAGTTTTATCCTTCAATTTCAAGTTCCAATTATGTGGAAATTTATTTCTTTTTATTTTGTGCAAGAAAAGCACCTTTGTCCGTGAGTTAAGTGATCTTCATTGTATAAGAAAATAGCTATAAGGTTCGTCTTAAATGTAAATTACAAGCACCTCTCAAAAGTTAACTTGATTGTTAAGTGCAAACTTGATAGGCAAGTTGTTGTCTGATTAATATCTGAATGCGCATCTTATGGTGGTTTGACCTTAAATGGAAGTAATAATTTACTGACTTCCAAATTTGGTGTATCTCGTGTTCATCTAAGCCTCTGTTTCTCCAGATGTTGATGAAGACAGAGGCAAGTTAAGTTTTAAGGAGCATAGAAGAGCTCACTTATGATGAGTTTTGGAGGGTGAAAGAGCTTAAGCAGAAAGGGGCCCTCCTTGATGATGAAACTGATGAAGATGTACTCAGCCAGGATCAAATGCTAGGGAAATGTGATCTGGCCTTGTCATTGGCTGGCGGCGTGGATGCCATGGACATTAAAGATGGCGAAACACAAGTAAAATAGCAAGACGAACGATTGCTGGTGTGTTGTTTATAAACATCGTTTATGAAAGAACTTGAAGACCAGTGAGCCCAAAAATCCTTACTTTTGCTAGTTTTTCTTTTGATGGTGACAATGAATGCTATGGCTGTCGCATGATTTCTCAATCTGAAGAAGTTTTTGGTCAGGTAACCCTTTCACAAGACTTGCCTTTGGATGAGATGGGCAATATCATTTTGTGTGGGTTTTTTTTCTAACATAATTTTGTGTTAGCTGAAGTAAGGAAACTTCCAATTAGTTGAACTTTGTGTATGAATTTCAGTGCAGTGAATCAAACTTTTTTATGATGAGTTTTGCATGGATAGGGTCAGAGTTGTGTCAATGATTCCATTCACTTTCCATTAGCTAAGATAAGTTGTGGATCAAATTTTCATTTGGGATTTGGATGCTGTTCATCTACTTCTCTTAGAAGTGAAAGACCAGATTCTTATGAATGAGGTCTAATATTATGAATGGTACCAACTCTGTTTTTCAAGTGAAAGTTGATTCCCACCTTCATATGCAAGTATTTTCTTTTAAATTTCAACAAACATTGTATTGGCTGCCTAATAGTTTATTACACTTGCAAAATTGTCATTATGAAGACAACTATTCTAGCTCTTTAAATATTTTCCCAAAAAATATATACTAGTTGTTAAAAAACGTTCTATCAATGGTTGTGTATTGTCAATTCTAAATCTAGATAAACGAGGATGATTGTTATAAGAAAAGAGTATCTTAAAACTTTATTTAAATCTGACCATAAAAAATGTAACATCTATGTTTTCAACACCTTTTAGATATCGGATGAAAGCAGAAAAAGAAGTTACCTAGAATGTATATTATAATTGATGAAAAAGAAAAAGAATTTTAGCTGTGCCCCTTGGCACCGCATCCCTAACTGCCTAGTTCTAACTAAGTATAGTTTAAATGAAGCCGAAATTTCCTAGGGCTTGAGGAGATCTTTGTGGCACAAAAAAAAGATACAAAAATTGCCTTAAAATTTTTTTTTTGTGATTTTAAACATTATTTTCAAAACTCTGACAAAATCTCAAATCTCATTGGTGGCCATAAATCCCAAAATAAATCTCCTCTCGTTTATATAGTCATGAATACTAATTTAAAGGGATAGGATTTGCTATAACATGTGTTGCAACAACCCCTCCTAGCATAAATCACCACAATTAATAAAGTTTGAAAAAATATAATTCTATAAAATAGTTAAACTCTGCCAGTTATTTAAACTAACAAGAGGGCTGCTATAACGGGAGTAGGTGTAACATTTACTAAATATTTCAGACATGTCAAATGGAATTTGGAATGAAGGTCTTAGAACCATTCTCTCCTACTCACAATCAGACATTCCAACGGCAAGCCTGCCCATGCTCTTCTTTTGTGATGATTTGTAGTAATGTTTAAAACTTCTTCTAGATTTGTACGTTTACAACTTCTTATTCTTCTTGCTTGCAAATTTGTTGGTATAATATGTAGATTCGTATGTTAGTTCTTTTTTTTTCTTTTTCATTTTTGTGTGATTTCTAGATTTGTACGTCCATGTATACCCTCTTCTTCTTGTTTGCAGATTTGTTGATGTGGTTTGTAGATTTGTTGGTGTGAACCGTATATTTGTACGTTCATACCTTCTTATACGATTTGTTTGCAGATTTGTTGGTATAATTTGTAGCAGATTTGTAGGTTTGTTCATTTCGTGTGTTTGGTGTGTGATTCCTAGATTTGTACGTTCATATATACCATATTATTCTTCTTGTTTGCAGATTCGTTAGGGTGATCATTTGTTGATTTGTTGGTGTGAATTGTGAATTTGTACGTTCATACCTTCTTATTCTTCTTGTTTGCAGATTTGTTGGTTCATTCCTTCCTCTTCTTGTTTGCAGATTAATAGTGTGAATTGTAGAATTCAGTGAAGGATCAATATTAGTGTGAAATTGGTGAGATAAATTGGTCTCTGAATACTACCCACAAAACGAATTCATATGTAGCCTATTCTGAGGACAGGGAATGTACATAGATACACATCTTTAAATTCTCTTGTTCAAACCTCGTGTAGAAGAGGTCTCATTTTATTAGTTAACTTATGCTTGGTTCCCAGTTTATCGATACATCTCCCAACACTTTCCAAGCTATATATATATATATATATATATATATATATAGTGGCAGTTGTAACACTAAATATACATATAGCAGACACCAAATTGGCACTTGCATTTTAGTTGTCTTCAAGTTTATGCAGGATAATCTGAGCACCATACTGCGGTTGGAGAGTCAACATAGAGTGTGGAGCATGGGCATATGAAGGGGAGAGCTCAAACCAAAAACGTTGCAGTATGAGAGACAAGGCAAGCTTAGCTTCAATCAGGGCGAAGTTGTACCCAATACAGAGTCTAGGGCCACCACCAAATGGGAAGAATATTGCAGAGTTTTTGGTTGCCTTTGAGACCCCTCCTTCAAATCTTTCCGGATTGAATTGGTCTGCATCATCACCCCACAGCTCATGATCATGGTGAACAAGAAGTGTAGGTAACATGAGGTCTACCCCAGCTGGGAAGGTAACATCTCCTATCTTTATTTCTTTCTTTACAACTCTAGCCATGCTGGTTGCCGGCGGATACAGTCGAAGCACTTCGTGTAAAATCATCTGCATCTGTGACATAGAATCCAGAACAATTTGAAGAATAAGATGATACCATCCACCAAATATAGCAACTGTGAAGAAATATGTGCATCAGATTGACTTGGTTAGAACTTTGGAGTAGAAATACTTACAATTTTTAGGTGGGATAATCCATCAAAGTCTGGCTTGTTTTTGCCAAAGATTTGCAGCACCTCTTCCCTTGCACGAGATTGCCATTCTGGGTGCATACCCAGTGCGACCATAGTCCATGTCAATAAAATAGATGTTGTTTCCTGCCCAGCAAAGTAGAACAGCTTGCATTCTTCTATAATGTCATCCATGGTCAGGGCATTCTCATGCTCTTGCGAGTATTTTTTGTTGGAGTCTATGAGATAACCCAACAAATCATCCGATGATGCTTCTCCTAGTTTCATTGCCTTCTCCCTTCTTTGAATCATGTCTCTTAGTTTAGATCGCACCACTCTGCTTATTTCCTTCCTCCTCAGGTTGTTCTTAGTTGGTAAAAAGCTGCACATTAATGGATCGTCAAGGAACGAGTTAGCCGGATCAACCTTTCATTATTATTTTTCTTGAAACTCTGATCTGAGTTGTTGATATTTAGAGAAGATTTTACTCTTTTAACCTAATATCATGAGGATTGAGGATATCAAGATATGAAGTGGAAAATTGAAAACTTTGAAGAACATTATGAACTCGGCATTCTACATACAAATAACCTCCAACATAGACGAGTCTAGTATTTGGGATCATTGAACCAATATGTGAAGGATTTTTCTACATCAGTGAGAGAACATCTTCAATCCTATTATGCTCTAAGGCACACAATTTAATATGCTTAATTTAGTTTTCAATAATAAGCTTAACCAATTCATTATGAGAATAATTAGTATCAGCTGCAGCTTAAACTTGTATGTAAGCCGACTTTAATATCAACAATTAGATTACAAAAAAAACGGTTGGATGATGAGGGTACATAATTTAAATGAATTGCTAGATTTGTAAACGGCTGATATTCTTACATGAAGAGCAGCAGTTAGCAGCTGATACTAAGGTTTATCATTCATTATACGGAAAATTTACGAAGCAGTTACACCAACGTATTTCTGTTATTTACTGTGAAGATTAATCTAAAAAGGAGTGTGTAGAAAATGTACCAACGACCGGGGAAGGGGACGGAGATGACAGCTTGGAAGATAAGCCGGGCATGTTCTGTTTGAAGCTCAAAAATCTGGTTCCCTTCTCTGTAGCTGCTCCCAAATGCTGCCCTTGATATCACATCCGCCGTCAAACGTTGAAACTCCGACCACACATCCACCTCACAGCTTGTACTTTCTCCACAAACTTTCTCCTCCCATGTCCCCACCAATTCTTCACAACTTGTTGAAAATGCAGGCAACATCCTCTGCAAGTTAACACCAACAGTAAAATCATAGTAAAACTCTGTTAAAATGAGAGTCTTTTGTATGAAGTAAATCAACTGTAAGCTAGTTTTCCTCTTTCTCTAGGCTTCCCGTTTTCTATCTCAACCCAATTTCTTCAATCCGAACACTCAAACTTTCAAAAAAATACGCTTTTCTCTTTCTTTCAAAATCCATCAATCCTTTCTTTTTGTTTTTTTAACTCGAACAATCCATGATTTAAAACATACCAACGCATGTCACACACGTTGATACTTAGGCCCTAACGGGCGAGCGAGCCAAACTTGACGAGTTTTGAACATGCATGTTCGACCTCGACCGAAATATTTTTATGTTGTTAGAGTTCGATTTGAGCACATAAAGTTAAAAGTAACTCATTTCAAAAAAATAAAGTCACTGTTTTGTTAGTATATTGTATATAAATAAATAAAATTAGTTATAATTAAACTTATTAATATATATATATAATTATTTATTTATATAAAGACTATATTATTATATTATTTTATTGAGTTGAGTTCGAATCGAGTCATGAGTCAATTTAGAATCAAGTTCGAGTTATAACTAAGTTAAGTCGAGTCAAACATTACTTATGTTCAAACTCGGCTCGAAGGATTCGAGTTCGAGTCGAGTATTTAAACGACGAGTTTCGAATCGAGTCGAACTGAGCCAAACGCTAAACACTCAGAAACTAGTTAGCTTAATTAATAGCCCTATTGATACTCACTCACACCTATTATTTTGTAAGTGTGATCGGCTTTTTGATGGATGACTTCTTATCTGCTTGATAAATGATAGGAAAAATTTAAAATAGATAATTATATTAAAAATAATTATATTTAATATATTTTATATAAATACAATATCAAATTAAATATTATATATATAAATTAAGTATAATTACGTCAAAATAAGGATATGAAATAATCAGAATTATTATTATTTTATTTAGTTTACCCACGTGAATAAAAAGAAGAATTATTTTCACTCGTCAAAGAACACATAGCTGGGCCAATTAAAGGTAATCAAAATTAATTTGACATAAAATACATTATAAAAGTATTAATTTTTTTAAAAATATATTGCATATATACTAATTTTTGTAAGTTTGGCCATTTGAATTTTTCATATTATTTATATGTTTTTATGCTAGCCAAACAAAGTCATAATTTATGATTCAATGTTATTTTATATTTTTATCTTTTTTAAGAAAATATCATCAACCTTAATTATAGTCTAATTATAAGTACTTGACCTTGACCAAGAAATAGGAAAAAGCAATTATGCAAGCCTTATATAATATTTAGGAGTCCTGAATTTCGAACAGGGATTATAGAGCTAATAGAAGACAATTTTTTAAGTAGTAAATATTGGAAGAAAAATCAAAGTTTTTTTATTTTAATAAGTTGGTTAAATTTAGATTAATCCACTTCAAATAAGAAAGGTTAAAAAAATAAAAGCACAGAGGCTACCTTGAGCTTTTCAGAATGAAAGGCCGGGTTTAAGATCCTCTGTGCTTGGACCACTTCTCCCCATTGTAACTAATCAGCCCTGATGCCAAAGTTTTCATAACGGGGTTCCACCATTGCTCCAAGTGCCCAAGCTTATTGACGAATACTTCTCTTATCATTTCTGGGTCCATGAGCATCACCCTTGGCCGCACCCCATACCAAAACACAGCTAACTTCCCTGTATATACCAATTCCCAATTTTGCAATCAACTTCAAAACACATGTGAAAACTGAGCTTCATATTGATGATCAAACTTAAATCAAGAGACTGCAAATATATGTATAGAGAAGAATACCATGTTGGTTGATTATTTGTTTCTGGAAAGGATTCACACGGGGGATGATATTGTGGGAGAGTTCAATTGGCCTTGCTCCTGCTTCCTTGATAGCAGCTCTGTGTTCCTTCAAATTCCCAGATAATATTTGGTAAGGAGGGCCTGTGATGCCCTGCTTCTTCAAGTACCTTTGCAGCTTGAGAGGCTTGTAAATGGCCACGGAGATGAGGTTGAAGATCCATGGCAGCAGCAATACACAGCAAGTTGACACAGAAATCAAAACTATGAAACCTATCTCCATGATTGATTGATTCTAGCACTACCCAGAAACTATACTTCTTGCACAGGGTTATCAGATAGATGGAAGAGGAGCTCGTGCAGTTTATACTCGTCTAGATTTGTAAATGTTTTTTTTTGTGATTTGATGGAGCGTGGACATCTGTAGCGTGAATTTGCCAATACGATGCGTGTGCATTGGATTCTAAAATGTTATCATGTTATTTGTTTTTTCTGAACGAAACATGTGGTCGAGGATAGGGCGACTTTTCTTTGCAATTATTGTTTCTTTCAATTAACATCTATTTCCACACCCCCTCAAATTGACATCTAATTTTGCTTATGCAAGTCCAGGGAAGAGATCATATCTTTCATTGTTAATATAAAATATTAATTACATGTGATTTACAACCAACTTTTCATACAAATTGAATTGGGCGCATGCACAGTTTCGCAAATCAAGACAAAATGAACATTTGTTACAGATATTTATTGGGTTAGTTCATTTGTTGTAGCCGTTCCTATTAATACATTATTGTAGAGTTTAAGTGTAATCTACTGGATTAAAATATCAACAATTGGTTTGCAAAAACTTGTAATGGTCAAAGTAAAGATGGAAAACAAAAGATTTCGTGTCGGATTGGAGATATTATTTCTAGTGTCGGCATTGCGATGATATTTCATCATATATATATATAATATAGATAGGAACCACCAAGAATGTGATTGCACTTACAGACTTCAGAGACACCCATCAAAAAATAGAAAAATAGTGATTCGTGGAGTACCACATCGTTGAGGGAGACTATAATACATATGCATATCTGCAAACACCCTTATTGCATTTTCTATATGTACAAATCAGATAAAATTAAAACAATAAAAAGAACATTAGTACCATAAGCAAGGATGCACACATAAATTTAGAAATAGTCCATATTTTTTTATCAATTATTTAAACTTTTTTATTAAAAAATACAAATCAATTTTAAATATTTTTATTAAAAAAAAGAACCAACTGTTTACAAATTCACCAAATCTGGGAAAATTTATTTTGAATATGTACTGAAACTCACCTAATTAAATTTAAATATTGTTTTAGCCATAAGAAGCAAACACATTCTATAAAGCTGTGTAAAAAACAAATGCTAATTCTATTGATAAAAGATAATTAGAAAAATACTTCCAATTTAAATATCATGAAAAATCGTGATCTTTTAATTCCGGCCCCACATTTATGTTTAGTCAATTACATTATAAATATTTAGTTGTTTGATTTTTGCATTTATTTGTCTTGTTTCTCATTGATTGATTATATTCAGTTTTTATTATCTATTACTTTTTTGTCCTTTTAGTCTAAATATTTAGTTTGAAGTGTTCGCATCTCATGTAATTGGGATTCGCTTCGATATTAACATTGTCTTATAATCTTGGTTTGGTATGAGTCATAATGTTTGAGTCTAGCTTCTAAATTTAGTCATGATTATGTCATTTTCATTGGTTGACTACGTGCTGGGTATTTAGTAATGTAAAACTTAGTTTGTATTGGGTTTTTTATATTTATCTCATAGGTCGATACAAACGCTTTAGACGTCGATCAAACTCGAAGAGTCGAACACGCAACCCTAACCTACGCGGTGGACCATTGACATGTAGGTCATGGCTTATCTAAACCTGAAGTCATGCATGGTGTCAATCTTTTGGGTCTTTCTCGTTCAACAAGAATAATAACGTCATACATCAATTTAAACTAGATATGGTTCATATCATATATCCTAAGTTCTTTCCCATATAATTTTCCAACTTAGTTTACATCAGACATGAGCTAACTACAATTAAGACTCAATTTCTAGTTTAAAACCCAACATTCAATACAGACGTCTAAGTTTGTAACCTGCATATGGGCGGCCATGAGATGTATTCAATGTGCCCGCGTAGGAAGCAGATACCGCCTCTTTTCGCCGCGTCCATCCTCAACCTTCTCCATCTCTATATAATCACCTTATCTTATATATATGTATGTTCGTAGTACATTATCTTCTCCAAGAATTGCATATAGTTAGGTCAAGATTGAAGCAATATACAGCAAGATGGAGCTAGAGATCACCGTGCTCTCGGCCGAGGACCTCCGGCTTGCCGGCCACCGCATCTCCAAACACTCCTACGCCGTCGTCTCCACCGACGTGCACGACGTTCGGTCTACCAACCTCGACAATGACGGCGGGAGCTATCCACGTTGGAACGAGACGCTGCATCTTCCCTTTCCGTCGTTGGCATCGCCTTCGTCGTTCACCGTGGAGGTGCACTGCAAGTCCAGGGTGCGGGACAGGACGATCGGAGTGGCGAACGTGCCGATGTCGGACGTCCTCTCCGGGTATATACCGGCGCACCTGGTGCACTTTCTTAGTTACCGGCTTAGGGACAGAGATGGGGAGAGGAATGGGATTATCAACCTAGCTGTGAGGCTGGTGGGTTTTGGTGGTTCTCCGGCTGGTTGGCCGGGAATGTCACCACCTCCACGGCAAATTCCGGTGGGGGCGACTGGCGCTGGCGAGGTGGTGGTTGGGGTTCCGGGGATGTATCCCCGATATTGAACTTGTATTGATGTAAATTATGTGCATGCAGTGATAGAAACACAAGCATACTGTTATTACCAAATACTATATATATGATGAATGATGGATGTGTATATACAATGCTCTTCGCACATAGATGATTATTGAACGTTAATTGTGCCACAATACGCTGGAATACTTGTGTATGTCTCTAGGAATGTCACTGATCCACTTTTTTTAAAAATAAAAATAATTGTTTTTACAAAAAAAACAAAAACTGGCTTTGTGGTTGAACCAGATTTACAGTATTATAATATTGATACTAAATAATTTGGTAAAAGAAACTATGGACTAATTAAAGTTTCACTTTTTGGTGTACTTTTTTCATAGTTATTAGGTCAAATAATATTATATGCACTTGTAAAATTTTCCCCATTGTCCCCCGCCTTGACATTGATTGACTTATTGAATTAGCCATATGGATCATACTTACACGACATCTTCTTGTTTGTAGATTAATTAGTGTGAATTGTAGAATTCAGTGAAGGATCAATATTAGTGTGAAATTGGTGAAATAAATTGGTCTCTGAACACTACCCACAAAAAGAATTCATGTGTAGCCTATTCTGAGGACAGGGAATGTACATAGATATACATCTTTAAATTCTCTTGTTCAAACCTCGTGTAGAAGATGTCTCATTTTATTAGTTAACTTATGCTTGGTTCCCAGTTTATCGATACATCTCCCAACACTTTCCAAGCTATATATATATATATATATATATATGAAAGGAGAAGATTGCTGTATTAGAGTACAGCTAAGTTGGTTGTGATAGAAGTTGTTTAGAGCCCTTAGATGATGATCCGACGGCTCAAATTCAATCCCACAAAAAACTGTTTCTCCTCCCCACCCTCCCTTTCTCGCTTCCGGCGTCCACCGGCAAGTCTGCCGTCACCGGCGGAGTCTTCGTCGGCCTCATCAAGGGCGCCGACATCGTGTTCCAGCGCTTCATCCCCTCGTCCCCGTCGAGGTTGGTGGTCATGCTAGCCGCGATGACCGGGACCGCCCCTGCACTGCCTACCGCGATGCCCGTCACCGCCCCTGCTCTGCCTACCGCGACGCCCGTCACCGCCCCTGCTCTGCCTATCGCGACGCCCGTCACCGCCCCTGCTCTGCCTACGCGCGCCCACGCCCCTGCTCAAGCTATCACATTTTTCCTTCGTTGACCACATCGTTAATGTCCGCAAAGCCGTCGCCTACGCCAGCCATTGATCACAAATTTGCCGAGGTGGTTGTCCTGAGGGCGGCCAAACCGAGCAAGTCGTGAGGGCGGTTGACGGCGACAGCTGGCGGCC